>MINK01005540.1:4839-20547 GCA_001735545.1 Phormia regina
AAATTGTCACCTCCAGAACTAGTTCTTTGGAAGTGTTACCCAGCTAGTACCCATTCTGTTACCCAGCTAGTGCTTCTAGAACTAGTTCTTTCATCAATGATCTTTGTTCGAAATTGTCACATTTAGAACTTGTTCTATAGAAGCGTTTGGTAACGGTTTCGCAACTTGTTTTTTATCTTTTATTTTAAAGGGCTATTTTCTAAAGCCCACTTCTGAAACAAATTTAATTCTATAAATACATTTTCGAAAACCGGTAATTTGTTCTTAGAAGTGATGTGGAAATCAACCAGAATTAATTCTTAAGCAAATATTCCTTAAAACGAATTTAGAAACACAATAAGGTTCTACTCCATTGGTGTCAGTTTGTGATACCACTAGTTCTGAGAATGTTATTAAAGAATATGAAGTGGTTCTGGTTGCACTAGTTCTAGAACTAATAATTTTAGAACATGTTCTAAAATTTTTCCTAGGTTTATTTATTAATAGAAGCAGTACTGTGCATAAATTAAGCAACAAAATTATGCACAATATTATTTGAAGTTTTTGTTTATTGACCAAGTAAAAGTTCTTTTTTAATTTTTGTGTTTTTCTTATACCTTTAATATGTATACAATATCGTAAAATTATTTTTGTTTTAAGACTAATATTGTAAAAAATAAAAATACTCTTAGGTTTATCCAAATTTTTGTTGCTTTTGTTCTACAAAGGGCTGTATATACAAAATAATTATTTTATTTAATTACTTTATTAACAATATTTTAATTCTTCTTTTGTTTTTTATTTTAAAAACTTTTGGAATTTTATTGTTAATTTGTATCTTTTTTTATATAAAAACAAAATCTATAAGACAACATAACTAACGTCAGATCTTTTTAATGAAAAGCTTTTAAAACGTGAGCAAAATAATTATCAATTTAACAAAACTACAAAATTTTAATGAATAAAATACGCAAAATTTAAAGAACAAAAAACAAAAATTTATTACAACTTCTATAGTGAGCTAAACACATAAAAACACAAAAGAATTTATAAATGAAAATGAAAGCTAGCCAAGTTAATTATTTATATTATAACCACACACAGATACATACTTATTAATGTTATATACATATTCCTAATTCAGAAGGATAAAAAATTGTAAAGGAAAATCCCAAATATGTTTAGTATTCAAATATGATTTGTAATTCAAACAAATACGTAATTATACGAAATAAAAAAGTATTCTCCACACATTATTTAATATTCTTTTAGTGTTGCGCATTTTAATTATAAGTGGCTAGAAAATATTAATCAATAATAAGAAATAAAAAAAAATCACCGAAAAAAAAACAGAATTAATTTTATACCGTAATCATTTAAATTTGCTAGAATTTATAGAAATGTGTTTAACCCATTTTGGCAACATACAATATACTTCGATATTGTAAAACAAAAGTTCTAGAATATATTTTATTATACAATCAATATATTTAGAGTTATTCAGTTGATTTAAAAGTACAGTTGTAGTAGTACATATTACAAATCAGCAGGAAGTCCTTATTTACGAAAAAATCATAAAAAACTATTGACAAAGAGGGAGATTGTTGTAAACAACTACTAAGATACAAAAGTTGTCACTATATAAACTAACAAAATTATATATAAAAAAGAGATTTAGAATAAGATTTAATTAATTCTTATTCATTAACTGCCTTTTATGAAATTATAAAATATTAGACAGTCCGAATATTTTTTACTATAAATATTCATTAGGGATAGAAAAAAGTTTCTTCAATGATCATCTGTTTTTCGTAGTAATAGTTAAATATTAGTAATAGTTAAATATTACTATTACATTTGCAAAAAAAAAAAAAGAAAATAAAAATGGTAAAATTAGAAGTACACTTGAAGAAAATATAAACGTTTTAATATTCATTTATTCAAGTTTTATATATAGGTACTGTGAAAATTAAATTGTTCAGGAAGAATTTCAGAACCATTACAGATTCTTGAATAACGTCTATAGAAGTAGTGGTGTTTTGCATTTTACATCACTTTTCTGAACAAATTTGTAATTTCTAAATTACTTTCTAAGGCTAAGAACTTGAATAAAAAATTCCAACATTTTCTAAAATTAAAAACGGAAGCTAGCAAAATTAAATTTATTTAAAATGTGTCCTTTAGTAAATGGTGCATTAAATATATTATATATATATATAGAAATGGAATATGTTCTAAACGTGCCAATTCGTAGAATTGATAACACTTCTACAGAACTATTTCTGGAGGTGGCAATTTCAAGCAAAAAATAATTAGTCATAACGCCAAAGTAGCACGAGTAGATGCGTTCTGGAACTAGTTCCAAAACTAATATAATTTTTCCTTTTTTTATTCATTTTCGTGGCAAATATTTATAATATTTATAAATATTCAGGGAGGGGTCTTATATTAAACTTGTGGTCAGTCGATCGATAATTTTATCAAATTTTAAATAAAATATACATTTATTAATCAAATTTGTATGGAAAATATTTCCATAAAGCTTTTATAAATTTGAAAATTTTATTATCAATAAGGCCGAAAGAATATTATATTAATACTAATATTGCCAAAAATTGGTATATATGAAAGCTATTATAAATTATACACCCAACGTTATAAAATTGTGTCGAATATTAACATGATACTTTCATTTGTATGGAATTTATGCAGTATTTATGAATTTATATGGAAGCTGTGATCAATTATTGACCGATCTTAAAGAAATTTCGTTCAAAAATTAACTCTTTGACATCGAATTTCATTAAAATATTCCTATATTTAAGGCATTCATGATCGTTAAACCTCAATTACGGTAAGATATTTGTATGGGTGATAGGTGAAATAATGGACAGATCATTGTTGGTAACATATTCTTTAAATTTTTTATTTAAAAGACACTATGTATTTTCGATACATAGTTTATCCCGGTTTAATAAATGACTCATTACATTGGTTCTAATCCCAACAAATACAGATTATTGCCTTGTCAAAATTGGTCTTAAAAAATCCATTTTTATGGCCCATAAAAATTTTGTGGCACTGACACAGCATCTTCAACTTACTTATTTTGAATTTATTTTGTATTACATCCAATTTTCTTGCTTTTGGACAAATCCAAGTGTTTTTGAAATGAGCATTTTTGTTTGTTACATTTTAGTCATTGCAAATATAAGACAATCACTTCCGTGAAACATTACAGTTCAGATATGAAATAAAGTCGTTGGCAAAAATAATTTTTCAGACAAAATGATTATCTAATGAAATTGTTGTTAAACCAAATGATGACCGTGATGAAAGAGTGTGATTCTATTGTGATTTGTTTCTTAAAAGTTGAGGGGTGAAATATTGCTGTTGTATTACGCTGAAAGACACAATTTTTAATTTGTCATTAAGTCGTTTTTGCAAAAAATTTAAATTTATTATACAAATTTCTTTATCATCTCATTATTTTAGGAACACTTTATTTAGAATTAAAAAAATGTGCACTATTGATAAATTATTTCTATAGTCACGCCTAATTTTAAATCATAATTTCCATTAAACCACATAACATTTTACACACAAATATTCATCCTTGAATTTTAAAAATCTTTGCAAATAAAAACCACCCAACCAACTTGAAATATTTATAACCTCGTTTAACTATTATACAATAACCTTCTGATTTTAAATTACCATAAATGAATACTATGTACTTTTTTTTAATTACTTACTTAGCTTTTTGTAAAACACTAAGATTAACCAAAAATTTACCATTTACCAAATAACCAAAAAAAAAACTCATCAAACAAAACACACTTAATAAAGCACTCAAGTTAAACAAATAAAGGATTTTTAAACTAACACGCAACTCTTCAAATGTAAATAGAAATTTTGTTGATATCCTTTTGGCTGACTGACGTTGAAGAGGACTTAGAGCAAACTGTTGCTGTAAGGAGGAGCAATAACAAAATTTATACATATATTTTGTAATACCAAAAACAAGGAAGAAAAAAAAAAACGATGCCAAATTAAAGGAAGTAGAAATTTACAAAAATAAAAAATAAAAGATTTTAAAATAAATGGATAAAAGATGTAGGAGTAAAAGTGGATGCATTTTGATAGTTTCAATTTTATAACTAATAATTACATTAATATACATAATCAAAAGGATAACAAGATTATTGTTACTTATAGATCGTGGAACTGTGGGCTTTTTATTTAAACAGTTTTAAGAATAACATGTCGAATTAAACTTCTAACAATTCCAAAAATATCATTACTAAACAGATAATGTTGCATTTACATATAAGATCGAGTATTTGTGTAAATGTAAAGTTGACATGTAGATTATTTGGCTATAATAATATTTCCAAGTAAAATATATTTAAACATACAAGTACATAATAAAATACATACATATGTATATACAGCACGTTTTTCTTTAATCTCTTTTACATGGTAAACAAAAAGGATATTACTTTAAGAGCAATTACCTTAAGTAATTTTATTATTTGTAGAATTTAAATAAGAAAATATACATGAAAATAAAACTTACTAAAACATTTTTACTTCTAATTTGTAATCCTTTAATCATGTAGCGTACGGAAGGCATTTTGTTTTATTTACTCTATTTACTTTATTAAAAATTGTATTTAAAAATTTAAAAAAAAAAATCCTTTTTAAAAACTTTATTCATTCAGTATTCAGCTAAAGCCTAAAGTATTCTTTTATAACCACCAAACCCGTGGTAATAATTTTATATAAATCTTTTATTAGTTTTTTTATTTTTTACTTTTTAATTATTTATTAATCACGTTTTGTTTAGACGAATTCGTTTCGTTTTATTTTTTGGGCGTATGTGTTGTTGACGCTTTAAATGATGACAACTAACTGAATTATTAAACAATCCATTTGATTTCAGTTTTAAGCCATTTCGCATAAAATATAATAAAGCAATCGTACTACAAACTATATACATATGCTAATAAAATGAGAGTGAGAAAATAACTAAAACAGAAATGTATTTAAATAAATATAGAGGAAAGAATTACAACTTAAGAGGATCATATGTATGTCTAAACATTTTGAAGATGATGTGTATCTAGTAGCCGGAAAACACTCCGTCTAAAATTGGTTTTACTACAAAATAAAAAAATAAAAAATAACCCACTAACATACAGAGAGCAAAATTAAAGAGTATATCCAAACTAATTTAGTTGCAAATAATGTGATGTGCTAAAGTTATATGTTTGTATGTCTAACTTTTTTTGCACAATATTTTCGCATTAAAATAAAAATACTATAAAATGCATCAGTATTTTGGGTGGCGGAATCATTCCACCTACAATTGATAAGTGTAATAACGCGTCCAAAACATTTTTTTATTCTATTTTAAACATTTGCACCAAAGTATTTTCAGATAAGTAAAATAAAATATGTAGTTTGAAGAACAATTATGTTTGAAAAAATTCAAATGAAAGTCGTTTAAAACATGTCTTAAATCGGTTATACTTATTTTCTACAGGTGGTATGCCCCAGCATTATTTTTCAACAAACTCACATACGGATAGACATAGCTACATAATTTTAGATTTCTCGAGGACTATGCATATTTAGATGATTATTTCGATATTTTACATCTGATATGACAAACCCCTATATTATGATTGTGAATATAAAAAACATGGACATAGGTTAGATTCATTGGACAGCTGCCTATATGCACAAATAGACACCACCTCAGGAATTTTATGAGTTTGATTCCCCTGTCCATATCGAAATCGGCTCAAAATCGAATCAATCTAACACCTGTATGATTTTAAAATCAAAAGTACCATGTGTGGATAACACATGGAACTTTTGAAATATCGTTAAAAAATATCCCCGTGACTGAGCTTGCGAACCGCCGACACAATGCCCAATAGCAACGACTACAAGGATTCTTAGTTGATCTCTTAGAGTTCACCGGATGAAATTCTTATGACATTTGTCCATCTTTGCCGTGCTATCGTCGATAAATTTTGCAGTTTCTTAAATGTCATTAGCAGGGAGGGAACAAGGTTAAGCTTATTCATACACAACAAAATTACCCAGAATATTTGAATGAAGCCTAATCATAATCAGTTCTATTCTAATCGATGCAGGTAGATACTTAAAATCTTCTAAAAATATGGATATGGTTTTTAAAAACTTATTAACCACCACTTCAAATACATCCAAAGTAACAACTCTCAAAGATGTGAATAATATCATTCAAAGAACCAATATTGATAATCACTAATATTTAAAGTATTTAAAAGCAGTGATTTGCTAAAGCTTTTTCAAATTTACTTTTGCTCCTGCTTCTAAAAATTTCGAGCAACAGTCACAGTCATGCTTTTAATTTTGTTCAAAAAATCCATTCATCTTTTTTAACTATTATAATTTTCTGCCACGTGCTTTTTAAGCAACTAGCAGTAAAGATAAATTTCTCGTGCTTACAATAAAAAAATTGTCTTCAATAAAGCAAAAGGAAAAATTTTAAAATGTTGTTTATTTAAAAAAGCATCAAATCAAGTGCTCTAACTGGCTACTGAGAACACAATTGGTGCTGATGATTAAAACCGATAGATAGGCAAGTGGACGCACGAACATGTGCTAAAAGCCATACGAACAAGAGCTATTAGCCACACGAGAATGAGCTAATAGACACGCAACAAAATTCATAAAATTTCGAAGTGTTTAAGAGATGTTTTCAATTTAAAAATCAGTTTGTTAACAGTTTGCTTCTGCTTTTGAAAAGTGCATATTTTGTTTTAGCAGTTGTTGACTATTGCTTTTTGAGATTTTATTTAGCCACATAAAGGGTAATATTTAGATGCTTTTGCTTAAATTGTGGTAGCATTTTAAACGCTGATTTTAAGCAATTATTGGCAAATGTTGTAGTTAATTTTTAGTAAACTTTTCTTTTTTGTTTATTTTTTATTTTTGTAATTGTAATTACATATTTTACAATATATTTAAGTTCAATTTTTCGTTACACTGTAAACAACTTACATTATAAACAACTCATTGCACACAACACCTTCTTAGCAACCCTCCATTCATAAACGTATGTTAGCATAATTATATACAATATGCGTTTTATTCAAGCAACCCCTTCATTATACTTATTAGTTAAGCTTTTGCTAACAACAATTTTGTTGTTGTTATTTTTATTTTTCTATTGGTAGCAAAAAATGTCAATGAACCAAATGAGGAAATAAATAATAATGTACACAAAAACTTATGGACAATGCACTTGTTTACAGGTCAGTGTACTAAAATATTGTAAAGACTTGGATGGTTATAATGATAGTTTAAGAAAAATATATATAATTAGTAATGGTTAAAAATTAAAATGTCCAAATAATTTAATTTAATTTGTTAGAATATTTTTGGAATTACATTTTTAAAATGTAATCATATTACAGCAAAAAAAAAGCAAAACAACTTTGCATGTTGGAAAAATTTAAGATACACAAAATAGATAAATATTTAATGTTAGAGAAAGTCATATGAAACATTTTTCAAAAATATATAATATACAATTTAATTGTAGTAGCTGCATTAGAGACACCTATAATTTTAAATTTTATAGCGAAATGAAATGAGAAATAACTTTTTTTATTAATCCAGGGAAATTCAAATGAATGGGAAAACAACTGGCGTAAACTTATAAATCGCAATTAATTAATAATAATGTAAATATTGTAAACTTATGACTCATAATTGAATTTTATTAGAAAGTAAATAAAGTATTTTTTTAAGAAAGGGAAATTATCACAATATATTAAGATAATAGTTTAAGAATATTTAATATTTCATAACTTTAAAACAAAACTTATAAAAAACTAATTAAAAACATGAACATTTTTCATCAGAATATTTATAAAAATTGGGATATTTTCCAATAGTTCATTGGAATTTGCTATCAAACAATTTTTTTCATGTGAATTTTTTTTTTTAATAATTTCTCTTTTAAAATCTTCTTCTATACGATTGTTTTAGAATATACGAAATTTTTAAAAATTTTCCTTTATTTTTATTAATGCCTTCATTGATGATTTTTTTAAAATTTTCATTTATTCGCGTTTTTATAATTAAGTTTAAGGAATATCATTAAAAAAATAAATGAATTTTCTTTTTTCAATGAATTACTTGAATATAAATATCCTTTGAAGAACTTCATTCTAATATCAAATTTAAAAGAAATTTCATGTTTATACGAAATTTATCAAGAATATCATTTTTTTAGCTAAATTTACAAAAACGTTCCTTATATAATACTTTCAAAAAATATCCTTTTATATGGTTGTTCATGTAAAATTTTCATTTTCATTTCCCTAGAGTAGATTTTTAAAGAATTTCCTTTTTAAACGAAGTATTTAAAAAATTACTTTTACAAAAAATTATTTCATAGGATTTTTTTAAGTATTTTCTTTTTTTTTAAAAAACTTTAAATTTCTTTGGAATTTCCAGTAAATAAATTTTAAAATATTTCCTTTAAATAGGAAATTATTCAAATATTTCCCAATTATAAGAAATTTTTCAAATATTTAATTTTATTTAAAAGACATTTTTTAAATTAAAATTTTATAAAATTTTTCGTTTTTTTTTTAAATTAAAAAAAAATATAAATTTATTTTCATTGAAGTTAAAAAAATAAGAATTTATTAGAACTGAACCTTTGAAATTTTATCAAATGAAAATAAAGACACACTCACCTCCAAGTCAGGTCCCGGGTATGAAATACGTTTCAACTTTTCCATTTCTTCTTTATTTTTACGACTTTGTTCTTCCAATTTTTTGCGTTTTTCAATTTCTCTATCCAGTTTCTTTTTCCAGATTTCGTCATTTTCGGCTATTATTTCCAAACAATGTTGCAAAGTGCTTAAAACACCAGAAGTAGTGGCACGAAATGTAATCGATTCACCCTAAAAATTAAAAAAAAAAAAATACAACATACAACAATTTTATAAGTATCTATTATACATCATGTTTAAAATTCACAATAAATAATTTAACTTAAAAGTATGTAAGTATATTTACCTTAAAATCAATTGGTTTCAAACCATCACCCAAATCTAAAGGTAAATCTATGCCTTTATTTGCTTCCGCACATGCATCAAAATATCTGCAATAAATTAAAAATCATTACCAAAAAGTTAACTTTTAAAATGAAACATTTTTTAATATTTAATTACCTTTGCAACGTTTCTATTTGTCCAAATAAAATATCCTTGAATGTTTCAATTTCACCAACTTTCTCCTTGAGATTACGTTGAGTTTTTTTCAAACTACTACCACTGGCTACTGAAACGGTATTTGATTGTAATGACATTGTACTGCCATGACGTCTCAGTGATGTTGTATCCGTACTAGTGCTATCTTCTTTATACATACGCAATACTTCTACCCAGTGCATTCGATCTTCGGGTGTTTCAGCACGTAAGCACCAGTTATTATAATTATTGACCACAACATCGAAACGTAATTCATCGGATTCATGGGGCTATAATTTTGTAGATAAAAGAAATAACAAAAAAGTGAAGCATATTATTAGGTGTTCAATGTTAATGAAATTGCTATTATTATATATTTTAATAAGTTAAATGAGTTTTATTGTTTTAAAAGTTGTGTATCAACTAAACTTTTGTTCAAATTTTGCAAAATGTACAAAGAATATATTATAAATTAATTAACTAATGCAAAAAAAAATGCATTTATTCTTTAGCATGATGTTATAACTTATAAGCTTGTGGATTTTTTATAACTATATTTTTTATCAAATATTATTATGGGTAATTTACATGAAAAATTAATTGCTTGTATTTTTGCTTTTTATTTAATATATTGTAGATAAAGTAAATAGGTTGAGATAAAAAATTTTAAATCAAAATAATAGCTCAAAAAACTGATTAATAATGTAAATAATGTACTTTTCTATTTTCAATGTTATCACAATTTTGATTACTAATTGGAATGTTTTGTTTTAAATTATACGAAATTACCAAGTATATGTATGTCAGCCAATTTAATTTCTTACAGGTTTATACATTTATCATAAAGTTTGATAGGGAATGCTAGTGGAATAAAGTTGAATTTTCCGAGACACGATTTTTGGCAACAACCCACCATTTAAAAAGAAGGAAAAAGAACTTCTTAAAAGATATTCAAATGCAATAAATATAATTGCTCTCATACTCAAGAGTGCTTTTTAATTCTTTTAAAACCTGCAAAATCAAAATACCATTTAAAACAACAACAAACTCAACAACAAAGCCTTTTTAGCCTTGTATTATAGAAATTGGAAAATTGTTTCTTCATTTTGTTTTTAATTCGCATATTTTATGAGTCAACATTTCTTGTTTACCTCCCATTAAATTGTTGCTCATTTTAGAACAAATTTAGTGAAAATTAACATTTTTCTTCACCAATTTATTTGTTCTGTTCTTTTTCCCCCATTACACATACACTCCCACCCAGTGACCATTAAAAGAGCTGGGTTGATATCTATGTTGTTGATGATGGTTGTTGCTATTTTGTTACATGTTTTACCATTAAGTGCTTAATGAGAAACAACGAGCAATCAAACAAATACCAAGAAAGAAGGAAAACATTAAAGTAACAAATACATTTGACAATTTAGAACATACTTTGTAGAGAAGACGTCATCGTTGTCGTGTCAATTAAAAGAAAAAACACAAATTCCATTAAAACACAATAAACCACGAACTTAGTGCATATAGGGATATTAGGGTGGGACTTATAATGCAATATCGATAAATTAAAAGGTTTCATGATGAAGATGTATGAACAATAAGCAAATGTCTATGTACAATTAACAAAAAGAGCTCTTAATATTGCAGTTTGTACAATAACGGACTTAGTTTGAAATTTATAAGACACATGTCTATATTAAGTTCCGGATATCTGTCATAAAAGTGCGAAAATAAAATACTTAATTTATAATTCAGTCAGTTAGTTAGTTTTATAACTTTTTTCTGAAGCAATATTTGTAGTTTTTTGAATTATTGTGAGTTTGATCAAATGCATAATGCTAACTAACGATGTTAAAAAGTTTAGGACTCAGAAGAAGAAAAAATTACTAGAAAAACTATGGATATGACAAATTTTTGCAGTTGCGGCTAAACAACAAAGTAATTTGTAACACTCTAAGCTCAATCGTTTCACATTATCCTTATTTTATTTTTTTATACAAAATATAGAGCTTGTCACATATTAGTCAAATTTTGCAAAAAAATAATGTTTAACGTTGTTTGATCTTACAAATGTTTTTTAAGAGCAAACTGGGTAAAACTGTTTTTAAAGCTTTCTTAAAATTGAACTTTGTTAAACAGGATAAAGATCCAAATATCTGACAGTGTAATATAAATATCAACAAAGTTATCCAACAACAATAGCATATGAAAACTTTTGATTTTCATATCTTAGCAATAAAACTTGATCAAAGTTTTGAAGAGGTTAATTCTTCACTTCTTCAAATAAAAATAACATTTATATATATATAAACTTATGATTGAAATATGTATCACAAATTAATATATATCACAAATTAATGTAATAATTCATTTTGTAAGAGATTAAAAAATTTCATTTAATTTAGTGAAGATTGGAATTAAAAAAAAATAATTAGTAACTAGTAGTTCTTAATTCAAAATTAAGTTTTAAGGTAATTAGGCAAAGATTTTATTATGTTTTTCTTTCGGAACTCTTGCTATGAGTAAGTATATCTATATATTACTGAATAATGTTTTGATAAGGGGGAAGCATTCTCTACTAAATGTTAAAGGAGTTATCGTAAACTGCTTGATATATTCCTCATAAAGCTTGGAATAAAACAAGGGCAACAAATGTTTACTTTTTATTCCATTCTACTCTAATATATGAACAATAAAATATTTTCACCCACAAAATAAATAAAATTAAAATTTAAAACTTCCATAAATTAACACCTACCTAATAAAACACACACACATGTTAAGTATACCAGTATTTTAAAAAATAAAATTAAAAAAAAAAACAACTAATATCTAATTGTATCAATGAAACTTGTGGTCAAAAGTCACAATACATGATTGGATCTCTTAATTGAATTTTAAAAATAGAACAAAGTGTTTTTAATGTTCTACATATAGTATATTAGCGCTATTGATGTTATTTAATACCATATAATATATAATTTAAAAATATTTGACCTTATTTTTTTATTTATCAAATACACTTTGATTTCCACTTACCTTAATTGTAGCTTTACTTAAACTTATAGCACCGCGACAACCAAAGTCTGATTCCGATTCTGATTTGTAATAGGATAATGTGCCATCTTTTAAAACAATATAACGTGGTTGCCAGCCATAAATATAATTGGTCCATTTACTAAGATAACCGCGTAGTTCAACGTTGCTATTATCAATAAAGTCTCCATCGGAATCTTCGCTCTGTGAAGCAGAATCATTGACCACAACGGTATTATATGATTCGGCAATAGTGACTTGAGGTGTTGTTTGGGGTGGGGCAGTTTCACCACCATTTAATTGTTTAATATATTCCATTATTAATATTTGTTTTGATTGATTGTTTAACTTGTTTATTTATGAGTTTAGCAAACAACACACATTAAAGAAGAAAAAATCAACAATTGAGTTTTCTTGGCACACAAACACTAATACGAACACAAGGGACTCAAAATGTGTTTAACGGCCGGACCGAATGACCCACTAGTATTTTTCTTTTTTTGTGCCTCCTCTATTATAGAGGAAGGAAAACTGAAGTTTTTACAGCAACAAAAAAATAAAAATAAAGCCAGAACACAAATACATTCACGGCCACGTAATTTGATTTTTTCGTTGATGTTTATTACCGTACAAATATTTTATAATAAATACAATAAAAAATATTATTACAATTAGTATTATTATTACTATTGTTATCTTAACTTGTTGGTGTTTTGTTGCTGTTGTTCTTGTTGCTGATTTGCTTTTATAAAAATAAATTAAAACAAGTATAAAAATAAAACAAAAAGTAATAATCTTTAATTTATATTTGTGTTTTCAGTTGCTTATCCATCCACCGATGTTTTTTCGTGGAATACTTTATTTAATCATGCACACATTCTAAATTTTATCATTAAATTCAATAAAATCACATTGAAACAAAATTTTCTTTATTATTTTTCAAGTTGGTGGACGGCCTTGTATTTATTTATATTCTATTTTTTCACTTTGCACCACTTTCAACTTGTATTATGCAAATACATTTTAATTAAAAACAATTTTTAATAATTAATTTTTATTTTTTATTTGTTTCTTTTTTTATATTTTCTTTCGTCTCACAATGTTGTCACTATTTTCCAACAATTTGTTTTTGTTATTTTATTATTCACTTCTGCAAAAATATGACATCGAACTAGATACCAGCGCCAAAATAATTTAACGACGGCGGCGTTTCAAAAATGTTCAGTGGCGGCTAAAAATCGTATGTTATCCGTCTGAAAAGTGACCAATTTTGTGGCTACACGTCCCACAGTACTTTGGAAAAAGTTATTTTTCGTGTCTACTAGAGGGAGCTAAAACCAGAGGATTTAAAGCAAATATTAATGAACCAAAAAGCTGGTTTTAAATTGTTCTAGGAAAAAAATTAAAAAATAATAGTTATTTTAAATTATGTATATATTGAAGTATTGAAAAAACAAAACTTCGACACCAAGTAGATTAAAGAAGTTACGAAATTAAAACTGATGAGAATTATTTTTATTTTTGAAATAAATGTGTGTTTTGCAATTTGAAATGTAAATTTTTGTTTATGTTTATATTTTTTGCTTCCTTTTGTGTTAATGCCTCTATCTCCTCTCTTTTTATTCATAGCATAATTATAAAGAACTCCTACACATCTACAAAAACAACAATTCCTTGTATTTTGTTAGTGTGAAACTACTACACACAATGTCAAAATGTGTGCAGTAAAAATACACACGAAAAAAATTTACATAGGAATACAAAAATAATTGGACAGTACCACGAGGTATGTCGATGAAAAAATTGTTAAACAGCTGTTCTTTTGGATATACTTTCTAATTATACTATGCTTTTTATTATATGAATTGTTTAAGTTTTTCGTAAAGACCCAAGAAAAAAAATCCTAATCCAGAAATAGGACAATTAATAATTTACGGAAAATAAAATAATATTTAAAATTGATAGGGCTTGGAGGAGGAATGTATGCACTTGCCCCTATTAAATAGAATAGTTTTGACCAGTATTTTAGAAGGAAATGCGTTTTTTACATTTCAGAATATATAGGAGGTAGGCGTATTCTTGCTCGGCGCAGATCTCTACAGACTAAAGTATTCTTACTTAACTATGCAATCAGCTGACCCAATGTGGTGGAGTAAATGAACAAAAGAAAAATACCGTTTTGTGGTGTATTTCAATGGGGGAAATTTCAATTACAGAGTCGTGTTTTAAAATAAATGGGGAAATTACCGTTAACTTTAAAATATTATGATTTTAAAGTAAATAAAATATTTAAACAAAGTAAATTATAAGTTTAGATAAAATAGTTATTTTTTATTTTTATTAATCACTACAATACAATAAATATTTTCGTTTAATATTTTACATTATTTACAATAAAAAAATAAATATGTAATAAATAAATTTAATAATTTAATTAAATAACAAATAATTACATTTTAATTTGTCTTATTTAACTAAAATATGACTTTCATAGAACACTCATTTGCATTTACATAAAATCTACAACATTTACAATAAAATAAATAGTTTCGTTATAATAAATAAATAAATAATTAGTTAATTAACTAAAACTAAATAAATATAACAACACAAAAATAATTTCGTTTTAATTTTATAAATTCATTAATTATTATTATTTTTTTTCTGCAAAATATTGTTTATTGATTTACATAGAATATAAACTATTTCTTTTGGCTTTTTTAATTTCTGTACCATCAATTTCATTATCTTGAGTACTTTCCGTTTCGGTATTTTGCTGATCTAATATTTCAGCAGCTGACAAGTTTTCGGGTAACAGTGGTTTTGTTATTTCTTCAACTTCCTGTTCGTGATATTCACCTTTTGGGGGTTCTCTGTAAATTTAAAGAAAAATAATAATATTTTATAGAATTGTACTTAGAAGGTTCTATTATACGTTTTGATTTTAATACTTAATATTAATGTACGAATTCAAACATATAAATTTTACCTGTATTTATGATTTTGCATAACCTTGAATATACTTCTGGGACATTCTTTGTGATATGGAAAACATTCACCTGGGGCTATACGTCCTTCTCCAATTTCTTGAGCTTTAACATATTCTGGTATCAGATCCGAAAAGGGTGATCTTGTTACTCTGTAAAAATAAAAATAAAAAAATTAATTGGATTAAATAAATAAAAATAATAAACTCTTGTGAAGATCCAATGTTAATACGTAGAATTTGTGGGATCTTAAATATTGATCAATTTTGACACCTTGTAATACATTTAGTATATTGTGACTAGAAATTAAAAATAAGGCAAGATTTTTCAGACAATTTTGACCAATACATATTAATTTGAAAAATACATTTTTTTAATGAGCAATTGGGGGATTCACAAAGTGTGCTATCATGTCGTATTGTCATAATGTCATAAAATTT
>MINK01005545.1:0-17787 GCA_001735545.1 Phormia regina
CATCTTTAGATGTTGTTTTTATTACTTTTTAAGATCCCGAAAATATATATCTATTGATACTTTGGAAGTAGTGAAAATAAACTTCTTTAAAAATGACTTCTGCTTATTTTGGCTGGGTTTTTTAAGCGGCTAAAAATAACGAATTTTTTATACCCAAACTCAATACTATTTTTAGGACGAAATGTTCAAGACCCGTGACTTTTTATTAATGGTAGAGAATTGAAGATCAATTTATTTTTTATATTATTTCCATATTAAGCAAATTTTTAAGCATCGTTTGAGGGCACACACACAAACAAAAAACATATAACTACTTATTAAGAATGTTATCCTATTTGATCTCTAAAAAAATTTTACCTCTTTTTAAATAGTACTATTTTGAAACACGAACAAATTTTGTACCTTGTACAAAACTTAATAATTTTTATAGCCTCATTAATTAACTCGGACCCTTTGAGAAATTTTCAATATTACCGCGGACTTATTTGAATTCATTTATAATACAAATGTAAAATTAATATTATTTTGCAGAATCTTCAAGAATATATATTTGGAAAGCTCCGTTTGTGTGGGGAAAAAAATAAAGTATCCATGTTTTTACACATCGTTTGAAGTGACTTTCTACAAAATTTTTGTCTACGGCACACATTAAAACACACATAATTATTTATTAAGAATGTTATCTTATTTGATCTCTAAAGAGTTGTATCTCTTTTTAAGTAGTACTATTATGAAACATGAACAAATTTGTAACCTTTTTCAAAACTATATAATTTTTATACCCGCGGACTTATTTGAATTCATTAATAATAAAAATGCAAAAAATGATTTTTTTTTGCTTTTCGCATTTTTTTTATATTTCTACCAAAGAAATAAGAAGAAATTTTCGTATCGCAAAAAGGGCACGCATTTAATGACGTGACACAATTTTAGACTCAGGACCGAAAGAAAAAGGGGAGAGTATTTTAATCTTTGTCCAAATAACGCAATTTTTTATATGTATAAATTTATCTAAATAAATTTAAATAATTACAGAAAAACGATAGAAAAAGGTATAGCCGATCAAATCCGATCATATGATACCCTACACCATTGCCTATGTGTATCAAAATTCGGAAAGGAATCAATTATGAACTTATAAGTGAAAAATAAAAAAACGTAAGATTCACATGTATTTATGCACTTTTTGGTGATTGCCGAAATTGGGTCTTATATGGGAGCTATTGTCAATTATGGATGTTAAAATTCTATTCCGGGAGAACATTTGTATCGTAGGGGTAGGGGTAGCAACATAAAATACCATTTCTTTAATATGCACTCCATTTGTTAATTGAATGAGTAAAATTTATATATGAATGAAGGTAAAAAAACGATTTTTTAAATTTCTTAGATTATTTAACATTTTCAAATTTTCTCGTAAACGAAAAATGCGATCGTTACGCACCACAGCAGAATTTTACACTTTGATGTCATTAATAATTGTGTTGAATAGCAAGACATAATATTCAGACCGATAACGGAAGAAGTGAAAAAGAACTTTTTTGGCATATAGCTAATAGCTAAATTTCAGACACTTTCGAAAAGTCATGAGAAAGTCCGTGCCGCAGCTTTTTTTGTTGCATTTTGTAACACTGTGTTATCATGTCAAAACGGACAGCAATCGTATTTAACATCTCCGATTTCAATGAAATTTGCTACATGAATTGGCCATTGCAAGTGTTTCCGAAAACATGAGATTTCAGACCCATGTTTCTTCCTGGTATGGAAATATGACTGTTTAAAAAAAAAACTAATAAATATTAAGAACTTTACAAATGAATATCTATTTAGCTACTAATAACTTCTTAAATATACATGGTAGATCTTTAGTTGTTTATTGTATATTATAGACAAAGATATTACCTTCATAGCACTATATACATCAAAAGTTCAAAGGTCAAAGTTGGAGATAAAAGAATTAAAACTATCATATATCAAAAACCGGTATTTATAAAATTCTTAACATAAATTTTCTCCATATGAATATAAAATTTAAAATTGGAGCCATATTTAGTTTAGGAGTTATGGACAAAAATAAATCCCAATTATTAATAACTCTTAGGCTAGAGAAAATAAAAATATAATTTTAGTGTAGCTTTATAAACAAGGACATTACCTTAAAAATGATATATAGTGAGTTAATTTAGATCGAAAAATGATATATAGTGAGTTAATTTAGATCGAAAGTTCAAAGATCAAAATAAGACTTACAAGAAATAAATTATTATATCTCCAAAAACGATATTTTTAAAATGCTAAAAAAATATATAATATTAATATAACTGTACTTTATGCTTGTGTCAAATTTCATGTTGGACACTCATTTAGTTGAGAAGTTATGTAACAAAGTATGAACTTAAATCAAATTTTGTATATGAAATTTAAATTTATTTTTTTTTAAAGTCCTCATAAAAAAAAAAATAATAATTTTTGGAAATATTTTAAATTTTATATAAAAAAATTTGTTTTTTTTCTGTGTTTTACTTCATAACTCCTAAACCAATAGAGGCTTCAACTTGAAATTTGGCACAAATATAAAGAAGGATTTCATTACCAATTTAATGAAATTTTTAAGGATTTTAAAATACCATTTTCTAAGATATTAAGCTTTAATCTTTATATTATCAATGTTGACCTTTGAACTTTCAAAGTATATAAATATTTTATTTATTCCTTTAGAGTCCATGAGTCTTTCTATAAAATGAAATAAAAATAAGAATTGTACAATGTATACTTTAGAAGTTATGATTACTTTTGGAAAAAATTCAAACGCTTTTTGATTTTTGAAACGTCATATTTTTGGACCAGGAGGATTGTTTACATAAGAAAAAATGTGATTTGAGTAACATTTGTAATACTTAATATCTGTAGAGAATTTCATTGAAATCGAAAATATCAAATCCGAAAATATTTGTTTTTTTTTTTATCCATTTTGATATAGAATCACTCCATTAGTATATTTGAAGAAACTAATATTTACGAAAATTATTAGAATTTTATGATTATTTAAAATAAATAGCCAGTGTTAATTTTATCTTTAAAACTCACAAACCCAATGAGAAAATAATTATATTATACTTTTCTATAAATTTTGATGTTGAGTATACAAGAAGATCCTTTTGGACACAAAACAATATTTGACGATGAGAATTTTGCTGCTTTTATTATTGCTGCTGCCGCCTAGAGACGTCTATGGTCCCAAAGTGTAAATAATCCTGCGGCAACATATATCAAACTTAACAATAACAACAAAAACGAAAATGACAACAACTTGTAATCATTGTTACAAGAGTAAACAACACCACCATGGATAGATAGATAGATGGATGGATAGATTTTGTAACAAAACTTTTTGTTTTTTCTTTCTTTATTACCCAGTATTGTAATAAATATTATAAAGAAAGAATATCACTTTACATATGATACTGGCAATGATAATGTTATTGTTGATGATTTAAGGACACCAATGGCACAACATAATAACAAACAAAATATATTTAAAAGAAAAGAAAAAAAGAGCAACATGCGTGTATTGCATATAAATCATTATAATTTTAGTATATTCCAAAAATTATTATTTTATGTTTTCATGTTTTTGTGTGTGTGTGTGTTTTTTTTTTTAAGACTTAAAACAAAATTTTCTTACACTGTTTTGGCAACAATTCAAAGTTTTTTTTTTGTGTAGCCGTTATTTTGTTGGCCTTATATCCTTGGCCAATGTATAAAATAAAAATCCATGTAAAACAAAATAAAAGTTTCTTGTTTTCTGTTGTTTTCTTAGTTTTGGACAAAAAACATTTGTAGATAAAAATTATGTTTTTTTTCTGTTTCGTTGTTGGTATTTAAATCCAAAATCCAGGGGATAAAATGTTTAAAATTATATCATAAATCATAATTCACTTTAACATTTCATTTCTTTTTTTCTTTTTTCTTTCTTGCAAATAATCCTTAGATTTTTGTTGTTTTTTTTTTCTTGCTAAAATAAATATTTAATCCTTAAAACTTTTGACTTTGGTTTATCACTTTATATACTTGTTTTATAATTAGAATTTAATTTTTTTTCAAAATTCTTTTTATTTTGTTTTTATTTTTATAAATCGCGTAATTTTTTTTTAATACACTTATCCACGAAATTCACTTCAAATCTTTGTTGTTTTTTTATTTTTTATATTTTATGATTATTTGAAACTGCTGTAAAACACGTCCGCATCGGTCTAAAGGCAAAAGTCAAATGTTTTTCTATTTCATACTGTGGCATAGAATTTTGTTAACATTTTCTGTTTGAACTTACGTACGTATGTACGTAAAGTCTATACGTTTCGATGTTATATATTTACGTATGTAGTGATATGTACTTGTTGTCGTACATACTTAGTAGAGAGTCAAATAAAGTTTTCTATGACTTTTTTTTTTTTTTGCTTATTTCGTGTTCGAGCTTGTGTTTTGGTTTTCATTTTGATGCTGCTACTAATGCTACTAATGGTGTTGATGATAATGATGGGTTTTGAAGAGTCCTATAATAAGGTATATCGGTTAAAGGCATCAAAGAGTAGAATTATACGACATAATAAGATTTAAAGATAATATTAATTAAAACAATTAAATAATTAATTATGATCAATGAGTACCGTTTTAAAATTTCTGCGTTTATTATTTGAAGTTTTGCTGTATCAAAGGTTTTTTAAATAAAAATTAAATGTTATAATTTTTTTACCCTACACTTCTATGGGTTTTTTATTGATAAATATTTAAATATAATATAGTAGTATATTGATAGACTTATACTCAAAGAAGCGATTTGCGATGTCAGTCCTTACCTCTAGTTGAATAGATAAGTAAATTTTAAAAAAATTTTAAAGTTGTGTTAATATTATTTATTTCTTAACAGTTTAAAAAAATATATTTTCGAGATTTTTATAAACCTAATTTTTACCTTTGATTTTTACCTTATAATTATATTTTGGCCCATAACTTCTAAACTTAAAGAGTATCCAGTTTAAAATTCTATGTTAAAACGTTTGGAATTTGAAAAATGCCGTGTATATAATCATCACCACAGGTGTAAAGGGTATATACAGTGGTTAAGAATACAATGGAAACTTTTTCGAAATATTAAACAAATATGGCAAAATCCTAAAGCATTTAAAAACACAATATATGGTAAAACATTTGTATATACTTATAGTTACATAAACTAGCAAAAAACTAAGAACGTATTTAATTAAAATCTGATAATAAAAACCAAAATAAAAAGTATTCAGTATTGCGGTATTGACAAAACAATGGAAACTTTTAAACATCTGTAATAAAGAAGACTAAATCAAAAAGGATATTAAGAAAATCGATGTAAAAGGCATTATGTTTTACAGTTATTTCAATATTTGTTTTATTCTGATAATTATTCATAACTTCTTTACGTATAATAAAATTTAGTGAGACAGATACTGTGAAAACTAAACATCTTGGAGGAAGACCTCGTAAAACTACACAAAGACTGGATATTCTTATAGCAAGAGAGTTTAAGAAATTTCCAAAAAATACTACTATTTCTAAAAAGAATCACTCAGCTTGAATTCAATTTGACAGAGATCATTTAAATTGGACAAAACAGACATGGAATACTGTCCTATTTCCGGATGAGTTCAAATTTAATTTAAGAGGCATCGATGGGAGAACATTTGTAAGACGACCTAAGGGAAAGAGATTGGACCCAAAATATACTAATAAAACAGTTAATGGTTAATGGAATGGCAAAATATTTCAAAAACAAAGGATACCCAACAAAATACTGACTTATTCAAAACGTCAGACCATATTTGTTAAGATAATACCTAAGTTTCCNNTGTTCGCACATGAACAAAATGTCGGCAGAGAAATACACACAATTTTTTCCATTTTGTTTTGAGTGAGCAGAACATTTGTCGAACAAATCATAATTTTTTGTTTCCCGACAGTGTCACTTCGATACTTTTGCATTCAGCGCCTCTTCTTCCGCATGCAAAAGGACGTTTGATGGCAGACATGGTTGCTCGAACAACGTTGTGCGAACAAGAACAAATCATGAACATGTTGGGTCCACACTATCCAATTGCATGTGCGCACAAAATTTTGTTCATTGCTCGAACATGAAAAATGCGTGTGGGGATTTTCCCTGAAAAAAAAAAACGCTGCAACTTTTACGTTTGTAGGCAAGAGGTGTACAGAAGCAAGCGGGGTAAGAAAAGTTGCACGTCGTCGTAAAGCAAAAAAATTTCATTTATTATCAAATATATCAAAATAATTTTTACTGATAGTTTAAAATATTTTATGAAAAATTGATTAATGTATGGATCGGAGAAATATATAAAATTTTAAAATTTAAAATTTTAAAAGGATTTGTTGGAAAACGATTCTTGTTATTGCAACTGCTTTTCACTGTCTGTATTAATTTATTGTGAATTGCTACTGAATTTCGATTCTTACAACTAATAGAATCATTAGAACTATTGGTTTGTATGTTTGCTTTAGCTTATTAACCTATTTAAAAACCACAATCGAATGTAACTCAGCATATTGGTGATAGTAACCGAAAATTTCAGTTATTGTGTTGTTTTTCATTAAAAATTTACTTTAAAACAAAATTTAAATAGTAAAATGTTATAAAAGTATTGGAGAATCAAAAAATGTTAAATAAAAATAAAAAAACATCTAAAAAATTGGTTCATAATTTCATTATTCACTGAACTAAGAAGATAATTCACTAGAAAAATAATTTAAATTTTAAATAAATGAACCGTATACAAGTATAATATGAATATATAAAAGAAATCTTATCAATTTTCTTGATATTTTAATAATATATGTATGTAATTGACTTATTTAAATACAACTGATTATTGAAACGATTTCATTTAATAAATTAACAAGACTCAAGTAGTTACTACTTAGAATAAAGTAATTATGAAATTCATATTTACCATATTAATATATGGTATCATACAAGTAAGTTATTTCTTAAAAAAAATAAATAATGATTTGTTAAATTTATAAATTATTCTATAATAAATTTATATTTTTTTATTCATTGAATTAGCTGTTACCCGTTAACTTTGCCAATCCGCTGCCATCTATTTCAGCCAAAGAAAATTTGCTTGATTTCTATGAAAATGAATTGGATATAATTGCTGAGGATTTTTGTCAAAATGTTAAAAATTTAAGTGAAAAATTACTACAAACTAAAGATATCAAGGAGCCTTCAACAAATGAAATAAAAGAAATTAAAATATTTCTACAAGATTTTCTACAAGATTATATCCATTATGAACGCTTTAAAGTTTATCAACCTTTGTTTGCCATAACTATTAATATATTAAAAACAGATAATTCTAAAGAAATTTCGGAAACTGATTTAAAATTTAAACAAACTCTAAAACAATATTTTGCTAATATCCTTACAGAGTATGAACAAAATTATAAGAAATTTATAAATGAAACTTTTCTGCCTAAAATTGAAGATTTTAAAAAACAACTCAGTCCTTATGATTTACAACAAATGCCTAAATTAAATGAATATCTTGATAAATTAAAATCTTGTCAAAATTATCAGTGTTTTCCTATAAATTCTGATTCTTTATTAGAAGCCATAAATGGCAAAACAGATTTAATTATGAAGACTATGAAATTAGATGTAAGAAAAGTTCTTACTTTACTACAAATTAATTTATACAAAATGATTAAATTAATATTAAGAGATGAAAAATTTTCAAAACTTAGTTTAGCTACACGGCAAAATTTAACACTTGAAATTAATGACTATTGTACAACGTTTGAATCAAGTAATGATGTTGAAAATTTTGGAACTATAGCTAGTGAGAAATATACTTTTCCAAAACAATATATTAATAATACGGATATGCCTTTAGACGATAGTGTGTTATTTAAAGAAATTGTAGATAAATATAATTCTGATGCAAATAAGACTAAATATGATTTGGAAAATAAAAATGTAGGTCAAAGTTATATATATAAATTATTTTTGTTAGCATTTTCAGCACCAGAAGTGATCAAACTTACTCAGAATTTTAAAATTTTTTGAATGATATATAAATAATTTTAAGATGTTTATTGGATATATAATAAAAAATTGTAATTGTAAAGTTGTAAATTAAATTTTATAATAAAAATTTATTTAATAATAAATAAATATATAAAAATTTCGTTCTTTTTTTTTGAAAAACTCTAGAGCGTATGATTAATAATAATTACCAGAATTTTCTGTGAAATTATATAATATGTTTTTGAAACAAAGTTTTATAAAAATTTATAAAATTTTATGTTGATTTTAATAGTTAACAATATATAGTTCAATAAAATATAAGTTTAACCTTTGGTCACAAATATTTTATTAAAAGAAAATTTTGTTCGATTTCAAATTTTTAAAAATAATATTTTTTGTATATTTCTAGCACACTTTGTGAATCCCCCAAATATGTTTCATAATAAACAAAATTCATTTGTTTGTGGCTTATTTAATAGTAGTAGTAATTGTTAATAGTAGTAGTAATTGTTAATAGGTAATAAATTTAAAATAATTAATGTTTTTATTAAAGTTATAAGATTTCCTCATTTTTATAGCTTTGTATTTCAGTTAAAATTTAATTTTTTTTACATTTTGGATACTGGGTTTGATATTGAATAAAACTTATTTAAAACTTAATTAAATTCCACTGAATTTTATTTAAGTTTTAAATTAAAAAAAAAATCTTCTTATTAATATTAATCATACGTTACCCAGTGTGCGATTTAAAAATAATAATAATTATGAAATTTCGAAACGACTGCTATGTTTTCCATGAAATTTCGCATGTTTATATAGGAAAATTTTAGTTATTTAGAGCTTGGACTATATAGACTAATAGGGTGGGTGCACAAAGTACCAAAATTGAACACTTCGGCTATAATTTTTTAAAAACGATCCTGATTTATTATATCTGAACTGATTTTTATATAGGAGTATTCTGTTACTTGAGATCTATAAAAATATGTTTTTTTCGCTATAGCGAATTTACGATATTTTTGTCAACAAATACAACAAAATGAAAAAAGTCACAAAATCTTCTCAGGTTTAAGATTGCATTAACAAATTAACAAAATTTTTATTGCATAATTACTAATAAAAAAATAAGCACAAAATCACAAATCTATCCTTTGTCAGTGTTTTGTTTTACAAGAAGTCTTCCACAAATTTTTGCATTATTAAAATTTTTATATATATTTGAAAAGAAGACAACATTTGTTAAACAATGATATATAATATGTATTTCTTATCTGTCGTAGGGAGCTGACTGTAGTATATGAATTTAGCAATATGCTGAATAAAATAAAACTTTCTGTTTACGGCATTATCAAGAACGTCATTACCACCTACCTATCAGTACAAAATAAGCACAATTATTAAAATACTTGACATTATTTCTATTATTTTTTATATATTTTATTATTTAATATTTGTTTTAAATTATATTCAATTCACTTCCATTTCTTATATTGTATTTTTTAAATATTCCAATAATGGTTTTATATCTTCTAAATTACTTTGCGGTTCCAGCCGCAATATAAATGACATTTTAAAACTCAACATTTGCATAACATTTAAATTTTCTAATTCATATTTAGTTTTTGCTAATTGTGTTTCCAATTTACTTAACATATCATTTAATATCACACGATCCTCTGAAGGAAAGTTCGTTTTATTGTAATTCTTTTTGGGAAATTTTGGATTTTCATTAATTATTGTCACAAACTTTTCAATATCGTTATTATTTTCAAATTTCTTTTGAAAATCCTTAATATCATGGGTTATATTTTGTTTCGTTTCTAAGCTGAGTAGGGAGAATTGTTCATTATTTAATATTAAATTTCCCACATTATACATACGTATCGATAATAGTGTTGTAAATTTTTTAAATTCTATTTTTGAATATTTTATAACTAAATTATTAGGCACATTTAATGCTGTATACACGGGTTCAGTAAATATAGGAAAACATTTATAATCTTCACATGTTCTTAATCTATCAACCAGTTCAGACAATTTGGGAATTTGTTTTAAATCTTCTGGACTAAGTTCTTTTTTCAAATCTTCAATTTTTGCTAGAAATTTTTCTCGAATAAATTTTTTATAATTTTCTTCATAATCCTTAAGTATATCAGCAAAATATTGTTTCATAGTTTGTTTAAATTTAATATTTTGCTGGGAATTTTGAACTTTCACCTTCACGGCATCTATGAGTATATGGAGTAGCGGTTGATAAAGTTTATAACGCTTAAAGTGAGCATAGTCCTGTAGGAATTCTTGCAGGAATATTTTAAATTCTTTTATTTCGTTTAATGAGGCCTCTTTGATGTCTTCATTTTGTAATAGATTTTCACTTAAATTTTTAGCTTTTTCACAAAAATCCTCGGCTATTAAATATAATTCATTTTCATAGAATTCCACAAAATTTTCTAAGGATGAATTTGTTGAGAGAGGTTGTCCTGAGTTTAGTGGCATAAGCTAAGTGAACAGAAAATTTTATAGAATTATTATAAAAATTGTAATATTAATTTTTATTTAAATCTTACTTGAATCAGGACCAAAATAAAAATTAAACATTTGTGTCTCATATTTATTATTAATGTTAACTAGGTGCTACTTGAGAGATTAATAAATAAAATTAATTTAAACATTTAATTTTATATACATAGTTAAATTATAACAAAAATGATATTAAATTTATTTATTAATAAAATTGAAACATTTTGTTGTGCTAATTAACTGATAAGACAATTAATGAGAATTGTTTTTATTGCGTAGCAGGGATGGAAAAATTGCTACTATTATATTATATGCTATAGAAAATTTATTGTGTAAACAGCCCTGTTTTTTTATGTTTTGTAACAAAAAAAAAAAAAAATCAAATGTTATGAAATATTAATTAAATTGATGGAACTTTAACTCATATCTGTTATAAAATACTAAATAATTAAAATTTGTTAAATTTGATATAATTTCCTTGAAATTAATATATAATTTGCCTAATTTTCTCTTATTTTAATATCGAAGGTTTCAAATTGTTGAACTCAATAAAAGATTCTATCTAATTAGGCAATGCAGTGTCTGATAAAGCCGTAAATTGATAAGAGATTCTGAAACAGGAGATAAAGCCGTGAGAAGCTTCCACGAGTTGTTTGATTTAAAATTTTGTTAATAGTAACAAGATAAAATATTAACATTATCTAAAGAAAATTATGCGTCGTTTTTTGAAATAATACATTCAAGAAATAAAATAATTTTGTTAACATCTAAAGGAAATTATATCTAGTTTTCTGAAATAATACATTCTAGAAATTAAGTAATTTTTTATGATATTAGATGTGATTATGTGGACTAATAATTACCTTCAGTATATATATATTTATAGGTGTATATGTGTCATAAATCCTTTGAAAATTATTTTAATTTTGATTGTGGTCTTAATAAAGTATATTTAATTTTCTTTAAATAATTTCTTGTATAGTTTTATGTTATATAACATGTTTTCATAAATATATAAAAAATATAGAATAAAATATAAAAAAATATAGAAAAAAATTGGTAAAAAATTATTATTATAAAATAAAAACTGATTAAAATTTTGGCACTTTAAGATTAACAAATATATAATTTCCTTGAGATTAATATAATTTGTTTAATATGCGTTTGTTTGTTAATAACCATTGAAATTTCAAAATCTTGTATGATTTTTATCTACTAAGGCAATACAGTGTGTGATAAAGCCATAACATTTATAAAAGATTTAGTAATGCGAGATAAAGCAGTTTATAGTAATAAGAATTGTTCTTTACTTATAAACCTTGATTTCAATAATTTGTTAGTAAATTTTAATTTAAAAGAAAATTATGTGTAGTTTTAAGAAAATATTCAGTTTTCAATACATTCAATAAATAAATTTAAATGTTAGGTATTATTTGGATCTTAAAAAATTATTTTAATTTTCTGGTATATTAAATGTTTAATGTTATATTATTTTAAAGAAATTACATTTTTAATATAAAAAAAAATATTTATAGTTTTATAATTAAACCAAATTGAAAAATTGCTAAAAAATGAGAAATATTTTTATATATTGTTTAAACTCATACAAAATTAGGTATTCTTTGCTAAAATTAGATATAATTTACATGAAATTAATATATAATTTGCCTTTCGTCTTTTAATAGCTTTTAAAGTTGTTGAATTCTTAATAGGCGAAAGGCAATACAATATATGATAAAGCCGGTATTTTTATACCATAATTAATGATAAGAGATAAGGCAGTAAGTGTTTATATTAAAACTTTAAAGATTCAATATCTTGCAATACAGTGTATGATAAAGCCGTAACTTTTATAAGAGATTCAGTGATTTGAGATAAAGGTGTCGATAATATTTAGAATTTTTTCTTGAGTTGTTAACTTTAACTCCAATAATTTGTTAGTAATAACAAGATAAAATATTTATTTAATAAATCATTTTAAAGGAAATTATATCTTGTTTTCAAAAATAAACAAATAAAAAATAAAAATTCTGCATATAAAAGAATATATTTATATATAAGTATAAGTATGTGTCATATATTTCGAAGTATTCTTTGGTCTTAAGAAAACTATTTTAATTTTCCTTGTGGTTTTAATAAAAATGATTGAATTTTCTTTAAATAATTCCTTATATTTTATATTTATATTTTCTTTACAAAATTGTATATAAGAGCTGAAAAATATATCAAACAAACTTAGTATTTCTTTAGCTAATAAAGAACGAAGAGTGTAAACTGTGGAAACTCATAATGGATATAAAATTTACAGTTATAACTTTGGCTTTGTTGCAGGTAAAAAAAAATATTTACATTTTTATAATAAGAAAATAAAATCCTTAAATTTTTTGGAAATAGTTATTTCTAATAACTTTTTCGGAAGCTGCCAATAGCAGACATTCAGGACAACATCTTTTACAACAAACTTTTATGGATGTCATGTACTTAACCGATAAAACTTTTGCAGAACAAACTAAAAATTTAAGTAAAAGTTTATTAAAGGATCAAATAATGCAACAACCTTCTTCGAAATTTCTAAAAGATTTTAAACTGAATATAACAAATTACTTGATCCAATATCCAGCTTATGAACGTTACAGTTTATATAATCAATTGGTAACAATATTTGGCGATTTAACTATGAAGTTTTATTATCGGGAAGCCAGAAATCATAGCGATTCACAAACTATTTTAAAACTTTTAAAAAAATATGGTTATGATAATATCAATGATAAATATGAACGAGAGTTTTTGAGATTTGTTAAAGGAAAATGTGTAATTAGATTTGAAAAATTTGCTAAAAAGCTTCCTAAAGCTGAACAAGATTTACGTGAAAATTTATTGGAATGGGCAGAAGAAGCAAAAAAATGCAAGGATTATGATTGTGCTGATGATAAGTTTAATTTATTAAATTATATACTTTATACTGAAAAGGATGATGTTTTTGTTGAAATATTTGCTGAACTACAGAAAAATGAAATGATTTATGCCAATAAATTCTATAAATTAATGAAATCGCTACTAAAGGATCCACAATTAATGAAACTTAATACCAATTTAAATAGGAATTTAACCAAGGACATTCAATATTTCATTAGAAAATATGTAACTAATAAAGATATTGATAAACTATCAGATATACTGGATATTTGCATCAATAATATAACATCAAAATATTATGAAAACATGAACATTCCTGTCAAGGATCGTCAATTATTAAAGGAAATTTTTGATAGACAAGGTTATGGTAAAATGCTGAAAAATTATGAGAACTCATTAAAGGATTTTATACATCATGGTTTAACCAACATTTTTGAAAACTACAAAGCTTCTATAACTAAAAAGGAATTGGCGAAAGAAAAGCCTTTGTTGCAGTGGTATGAAAATATTAAAGGATTAAATTCATATCAGGATATAACGAAAGCAATCGTTAAATTATATGATTTAATGGAGGAATAATTAATATTAAAGTTTAACAAAATTTCCTAAAAGATATTTAAAAATTTTAAATATCTTTAAATATAATGTTAATTTGCTTTGTAATAATAGAGTATTAATATTAAATGTTTATTAACTTATATTATATATGAATTATAATTAATTAGAAAAGTAGTTATTAATCACTAAGCGAATTGTGGTTAACTATTAAATATTTCTATATGATATTGACACCTTAACAAACCACAAATTAGAAAACGATTAATATTTTGTTAAGAAAAATGTAAATACTGTTTCTTTGTCGGGGTTCACACACAGCAATTTTTCTTGCCGCAATACTGACTTTGTGAACGAGAGAGGTAAAGAGAATGTATAAGTTTAGTATTCTCTTCTCCTATAAACTTAGAATTGCGGCAAGAAAAATTGCTAATGTTGTTTCAAAAATCTTCTTAAAATGCCTGAAATTCTGCACAGGGAAATGCGTAATTTTATTTAAATTTCTTTATTATTTATGATTATTTTTAAATTTTACTTATATTTAAAAAAAAAATTTAAATTTCTATTAAAACTTTTAATTATTATTTTTAAAACAAATGTTTAAAATAAATTCTTCAATATTTTGTGTAAACTAACTTTGTCTTAATAATAATTTTATATACTTGTGTATTTTTTTTTATCAAAATTTAGCTTTTTAAATTAAAATAAAATTAACTTTAATATAAGTAAGGGTTTTTATTTCCGGTTTTTATAATTGTCTTTGACATAATTTGTTATTTTCATTTCTTTTAAATTTTCATTTCTTTTAAATTCCTTATGCCGCATAAAGTTTAATAATTTTATTACTAATTTATAAAATAAAAACTTTGTTTTTTATAAAATTTAATATACATTTTTATTTTTAAAATATGAAACTCCTAATTAATATTAATCATACGCTCTAGTGTGCTTAATTATTTGATAAAAATAAAAAATAAAATTTAAATTTTTTAACAAATTAGCTTTGAATTAAAAGTTTGAAATTTTTATTAATGAAGGTAAAAGGTGAGAAAAAATGGTTTTAAAAAATATATTCTTTAGAATTTCATTGTATTAATAATTGTTTTAATACTCAACCATAATAATTATTATCTTCTTTTCTAGCACTATCTAATTCACTTTTCACCAATGACATTAAAGCTAAGTTTTCTTTGGGGATATCTCGTTTGTGTACACCAGAGAAAGCATATTTCCATAAAGTTCTATAAATATAATAACGACTTTCTAATGCAAATTTATGTTTGAGTATAGCTGTATTATGTTTAGCATAAATATCAGCTATTAAATTATAATCCTCTATTGGTGTAAATGATATAAGATAATATTGAAATTTTAGAGTTAAATCCGAATCAACAAATTTTAAAATATCATCATTAGTTTCAAAAGTTTTTATAAAGGTATCGATAAGTTTGGTAATATTTTGTTTTACATCTGGGCTTAATTCAAAGAGCTTTTGATCTTTTAACATGGATTTGAAAGCATTAATAGTACGTATGGTTACTAATACATTAACATTTTCAAAATCTTTAATAAATTCTTTAACCATTACTGCCTTAGGACTGTGAATTCTGTTTGTTACTAATTCGAAATTTGTTTGATAACATATATAATCCTGACATTGTTTTATATCATTGGCATACCATAAATATTTCTCACTTTGCCATGAGTCACGAGGTATAAGTCGTTGTTTAAGTGGTTCGAATTGGGGTAAAAATTTTTGTTCTATAAATATAATAAATTTTTCTTCATATTCATTTAAAATAATGCCAAAATGTTGTTTCATCAAATGTTTGAATTTAGAATCAAATTCATGACTTTCTCCATCATCACGTTTGTAATATTCAGAATTTGTAACATTTTCAAAAATTCTTATTATTGGTTGATACAGTTTATAGCGTTTAAGATGTTCATAGTCCAGCAGAAAATCGTTAAGAAACATTTTAAATGATTTTTCTATGGATGTAGAAGTTTTATAAATGATTTCATTTTGCAGTAATTTTTCACTTATAGTTTTAGCTTTTTCACTAAAATCCTGAGCCATTAACGATAATTCATTATCATAGAAATTCCAAAAATTTTCTGCAGCTGCATTAGTTTCCAGAGGTTTGCTGACAGATTCTGCTCTAGCTACCAGCTAATGAAAAATTGTAAAAATATTTAAGAAATACATATTTTTATATGTAAATATTTTTAATATTTCAAACTTACTTGTATAAATCCTAATGCGATAACAAAGTAACACAAGTTCATTGTAAATAATTATAACTCTCTTACTGATCTCGTTATACTAAAAGTATTTAATAATTTCAAGTCTTTTTATACTTTAAGAAATTTTTTAAGATATGGAATAATCTTTAATATATTGTGTAAAAAAAAAAAAACTAGGCCTATGGGGAAATTTATTAAGATTTATTTATAACTTTAGCTAGAATTAAAAAAAAAGTGATAATCAGTGCACAGTAGATACAAATGCAAAATAAATGGTAATAACTCCAGATCTCTGAAAACGTAGAAACGATTTAGATGAAACTTGGAATATCGATAGTTGAGGAGTTATGTTTCCAGAAAGTTAACCATTTTGAATTTATTACAATTTCAAATAAACAAAACGCAAAAAAGATGTACAATCTGCATGTTTTTTCTATTATTGGTAAAGCAGTGATAAAAGACGGTAAGGCGGTAACTGTGGTAGTGCCGTATAAGAAACACATAAAAAAACGAAATTTTTTGTAATTTGTAAAGCTTTGTTAATTACAAATTTATTTATAAGCAACATTCCAAACTCAGCATAGTCACATTACATATCATTTTAAAGAAAATTATATCTTCTTTCTAACTATGTATAAATATTTTTATTATTTCAAAATTTGTAGCATATTTTTACGAAAAATAAAACAAACAAATGAAAATTATGTTTTGCGATATAACTATTTCGTAAATTTTAACCTGAATATTTTCCAAATGCTTATAGGTACCAAAATAATTTTTACAAATTTTATAAAATATTCAATGAAAAATTGTTAAATATAAAGATCAGAAAAATATATAAAATTTTAATATATATTTTTAAAGATCAAAATTTTTATTCTTGAATATCCTTGCAAAATTACCTCGAGTGACTAAATTTACCAGCAATCTTTAGTTTTTTTCAAAACCTTGTAATTTCAAAACTTTGTAATTTAATTCTCAAAATTATCAAAATCAATATTAATTTTTTTTTTAACTCAAAAAGTTGAAATATTCATTAAAAAATTTTACATTTTTGACCACAGCTGGATGTAAAAATTTCATTTCATGGTAAATAAATTTTTTCAGTGTATTACATAGATTTTTTTTGTAAAACTTCATATCTAGCTGAAAAAACTGACCTTGTGTTTAAAATCCAATTTTGTGGTGAAAAACTTATTTAGTGGTGAAAATTCGTTTTCATGGTGAGAAAATCATTTTGTGGTGAAAAACAGAAATTGTGGAAAAAATCGATTTTTTGAATGAAAAAAATCGACATTGTGTTAAAAATAAAAAAATTTAATTTCATCGGGAAAAACAGTTTTTATGGAAAAATGGAGAAAAACAAATTTTTGTTTCGTTTTAAAGAAATAGTTTTTTTTTTTTTTAATTAACGATTGGATGGATAAAAACAAAATTTTGTTTCGTTTTAAAGAAATAGTTTTTTTTTTTTTTTT
>MINK01005556.1:0-15414 GCA_001735545.1 Phormia regina
GTAGGGTATCATATGGTCGGTCTTGACCGACTATACCTTCTTCTCTCGTTTTAAATAGTTTTAAAAATAAAAAATCTTTTGATAAAATGTGTCGAAATTTTTTTTTTTTTTTGGTGCAATTTATAGGCAGGGGACGTCATCGGTCCGTACATCTTTGAAAATAAGGTCGGCCAAGCAATTGATGTGGCCGGTGTTCGCTATTACGGGATGATAACGGTCTTCTTGTCGCCAGAAACTGAGAATATGGACCTGGACGATATGTGGTTCCAACAGGATGGTACCATTTATATCAATTATCCAAAAAAAAACTAACTCTTGGTGTTAGTAAAATTTTCTACAGAGGAAATTTATACATGTAAAGAGAGAAATTGTTTGCTTCTGAGCGAATGAAGAGTTGGACTTCTAGTTGTTTTCTGTTTTTAAATAAAAAAATATTTGTAAGTTGGAGCAATAATATAAATATTTAAGAAAAAAAAGACTTCGAGGCATTTTATCAAAAGACTTTTTTTAACTATTTAAAACCAGATTTTTGGTTCATTAATATTTACTTTAAGTAATCTGACTTTAGCGCATTCTATTAGCCACAAAAATAACTTTCTTCGAACAAATGTTAATATTTTTATTATCTATTGAACAAAGCACTGTGCCCCCATCATATATACTGGATATAAATATTGATATATAAGATATTTATGCATTATTTATCAAAAATCCCGCTTTTTTTGTGTAAATCAAGGGTTCTCAAATTTGGGTCCGCGGCCCACAAGAGGCCCATAAGGACATTCCTGGGAGTCGCGAATATATATTGAAAAATATTCATAAACGTAAATATATTATTATACATAGATTAAAGACTTTTAAAAACATTGTATAGATTCCTAAACGGCATTCCGTTTGCAGATTCGTGCTTTCGGATTTAAGAAAATATAGAATAAAGACTTAATTATAAAATGGGAGAAATGCGACAGGAAGTGTACCTTAAAAAAATAAACATTTTTGCAATTAAGGATAATGAGTTCTTTATTCAACAGATAATTTTGTTCTTAAATTATGTAAATCAAAAATGAATACAAATGGTCGGAAATACTGAGATATAAAAAAAGATCCGAACCAACAACTTGTAAAAAAAAGTTCCAAGGCAAATGACTCGAAAGTAAGAATGTATTAAGAAATATTTAAAATTGGACAAAACAAATTTGGCCAGTAATTAAAAATTTTACTTTACTTTAAGTCCCTTAGCTCCTAACTGAGGGGTATTATAGACACCTCTGCTACGCTTATAACAAGTTCCATACAAAACTATTAGAAGTCACAGAAATTTCCAACAATTTTCAATTCTGTCCACTGTACAATGGAGACAATAACATTTTTAACAGTCGTTTTAATGCCTTTTAGAATTTTAATCATGGAATAATATCTTGTNNTGTTAACAATTCCTGGAAGAGTGCGACTTCAAAATTCTAAGTATACAAAACACTTTTTTTCGCATAGAAGTTTGTGGGCTATATAGAATATATAACCCGTGTCAAGTTAATTTTGAATCAAAAGTTAAAATATAACGAAATTATGTTTTTTTTTATCCATAAATTTTAGGTGGAATAATTTTTGTTCCTTTAAAACAATGAATTGATTATTTATGGAGGCAGAAAATGAGATTAGATATGTTTTATTTGAAAAATGCTATATATTATTAAATATATTTTTTTAATTATTTTATCTTTACATAAAATTTTAACTAACTTTTAAAGTTGTAGTGGATAGCGACTCCTTTAAAATATCAAATTCAAGATCTTGTGAGAACCCCTGATGTAGATGATATAAAATTCTAAGTTCAATAATGCAACAAAAACATTGGAATGATTTTCGCACAAACCAAAATCACTCCTGGTAATAAGAAAACAATTATAGTTTATACTTTTTTAAGTTTTTTTTTTTTTATTTTGATTATGTATATTTTTTATTATTTTTCTTTTAATTGCCTTATATTAAGTCCACTATACATAAAAGTGATATATTGTGTTTAAAGTATATTAATTATATATATTTTTTGTTTTAATTTTTTCCCATAGTCTTTTTTTATTGGAAAAAATAAATTTACTAATAACATTCAATTCAGTTTTGTTTTTACAGATCATTGCTTGCAGTTGATCTGGCTTTAGTTTGGTGTAGTGTTCCAATTATGAATGATTATGGAAAGTTGTGTATGTACGTATTCATAACATGTATGTATGTTTGGCGATTGTAGGTGAAAATTGATGCAAAAATTTATGTATATTGAATAGGATTTATTGTATTTTATTCTAAAATATTATGACATGCCTTCATTAAAAGCATAAACATTTATTATTTGTTTTGTTATTAATATTTTATTTATTTTAGTTTCTTTTATTTTTTTTTACTTAAAAACATATAGTTGAAAAATGTATGTATGCAATTATGTATTAATTTATGTATAAATATTTAAAGTGAATATACATTGTTAATAATAGTATTTATTTCGTTTTTTTTTTTATAATTTTATTTTAGTTTAAAAACCAATAAAAAAAACACAAAAAATGCCAACTTGTAAAAGTTTTCCTTGTCAAAGTTTTATGTTTTTTTATGCATTTCAATAAATATCAACAAAACACACTTTCTTTAGTGTTTAAGAAGAAACAAAAAAATTCATAATGTGAAAAAAGAAAATAAAAAAGTTTTTTTATGTTAGCATTTTTTCTTTTAAATATATAACACAAATAAAATTGTTTTTATTCTTGTTTTTATCAATAGTATACCTTATATTAGCCCCTAAATTTAAGAAAAAAAATATAAAGACACCTTTTTATTAGTTTTATTGAATTTCGCTTGTTGTTGTTTTTTTTTTTACCATTTAACAATAATCATTTATAGTGCAACACTTTTCTTCTCATTCAAAAGTATTCATGCTTAAGTAAAAGCGCTGGCTGGTGCCTTTAGAGTCTGTTGAAAATTTTCCATTTACATGGAGATGTGTATGTGTGTGTATGTGTGGGTGTATTAGAAATAATTATAATATAGTTTTTATTTTTTTATAAACTTATTAGATTTGGGAAACTTGTCGGCTTCAAAGTCGGGATCGTTCTTAAGGCGTTCTCGTACATTCGTGCGTAGAGCATCTATGCAGGATGATTGTACAGCAGCATCGCTAGCAATTGCTCGTGCTACCTCTTCGGGTGTTTGAGCTTGATTGGCGGATGTTGACGTACCAAGTCCAGGCATTTGTATGGCTTTTCTCACACTGTCGGCAATCAGAGCACCAATTTCTGTTGGTGGTTTTGAATTTTGCACCAGCTTTCTTCGTTTCGATGACATACCTGATATGTAAGCATCCGAATAGGGTGGTTGATTGGGAGGATTCTGTAAGAGTTGAAAACATGATGTGAGCATAGTAATATAAATATCTGTGAAGGATGAATTAAACCTAACAAGTGTATATATAATAAATGAGAACTTGTGTTAAAGAATACATATGTTTTATGTTAGCGAAATATGGTAATATATTAAAATCAGTACATATTAATTTGTTTAAAGAAATAAAACCCGATTTCTCCGTATACGATCTTACAACATGATGTACAATCACTATTCTTACCGCTATTTCAGTATTTCACTTTTTACCTCCTCGACTAAGGAACTATGGGAGAACTAGGGTTTATCAAATCGACTTTCAAATAATGGAACAATCGACTTTTTGTTGTAAGAAGTTGAAATCGACTTTTTGATTTGAAAATTGTCGATAAATCGACTTTCTTGATGCAAAAAGTCGAAAATAGTCGAAAATAGTCGCAAAAAAATCGAAAAGTCGATTACAGTCGGAAATAGTCAGAAAAAGTCGAAAATAGTCGGAAAAAGTTGAAAATATTAGGAAAAAATCGAAAAGTCGAAAAAGTCGATTAAAGTCGGAAATAGCCGACTTTGATATTCTTTGGCGGGCTTCCACTCAAACCCAATCTAATCTTAAGATGTTTTTATATTTATTTGTAAAATTATCAAAGATGAGATCTCTTATTTTAAAATTATCAAAAGGCAAAGTTGAAGTAGATCTATTATTTTATTTTTTGATTTAAAAAAGCTATTTGCGTAAAGGCATCCGGATGTGTTGTTTTAAATTAAATTCATCAAATTAATATTTTAATTTTTTCTTTAATTTTTACAGGTCCTTGTTGCAACTCTGATAAAAATAATAAATTTCCCACACTACTAAAATTAGTGACGTTCAAAGTAATTCAGCTGTTTACACACATAAGTGTGTTTGGCATAGATACTAATAGTAAAAAATAGCAATAAAAAACTTACTTCTGTTTGTCTTTGAATATCACGAGTTATAATCGGCAACCAATCGTTGGGGAAATGACGATGCCAAGTTTCTGAACCAGGTACCACTGAGGGCAGTGGTTCATCATCAACTTCTGGTTGTGATGTGGTAGCAGCTTCAGACATTTCTACATCTGTATCCATGGGCTGAGAATGAAAATATGGAGGTGGTGAGACAAAAGTCTACTTTAATGTTTTTTTAATCGTAGGTTTTAAATATTTTTTTTTGTGGCTACCTACCATTTGCACATTGTTAGCATTAGCTTGTGTATTGCGAAGAACAATAAATTGTTGAGCATCGGCTTCATCAGTTGAATTGGGTATGGTTGGGGTTAAATAAAGTGCTAAGAATTCAACAACATCACCTTGTAAATCTGCATTAAAGAAAATAAATATTAAAATGACATTTTTTTTAATTTATATTTTTCTTTTTTAAAATACTTACTAGTCTGAATAGAATTACATAATAAACGCATTAATTGTACCCAGAAAATTTCAGCATTTGCCCGTCCAATGCAAATGTATAAAACACTGTACAAACGTTTGCGAAATTGTTCACAAATTTGTTTAAGTTTCTGTTCAAATTCCTTTAAATTGACGGGATTTTTCTTTAAAAGTTCAATTACCATGGGTAAAGTACTTCTCAATATGTTGAAGAGTGAATCCCTGGAATCGTATTCCGGTTTTTCGTATTGTGGTAAATACAATAAGGATTCACCAAACCACTGTATTGCACGATTTATGGCCGGAGGTATGGTGTCATCGTTAATGGGTTGTCCTTCAAAAATGTGATTGTTTAGACAGTTCATTAGTTGAGTATGCAATGTAAGCCTTTGAGCATCTTGATTTGAGCCTGTGCTGGCAGAAGCAGGTGTAGAAGACGATGCAGATGATGCATTAGCAGACGCAGCAGCTGCAGCTCCTCCAAGACCTCCAAACAAATCACGCATTACCATGAAAGGCGGCAACATAGGTGGACGTACCGTAGTCGACGCTGCTGCTGCTGCTGACGAGCTGTTTGCCGAACGTGGTGTACTTGTCATTGTTGAACCTACTATACGAGATGGAGGATGACGCATCCGTTGATAAATTTCATTCATAGTGCGTAATGGTCGTCGTGTAATAATATTTGCTAATATATTAGAACAGTTTTGTTTTTCACAATTTACAAATAAGTATGAGGGAAGGGGGTGTATATGTGAATGGGATAATAATGGTTATGGAATCAAATGCTCAACAGAGAGTAAAGCCTAATTAGATTTGTTTAATGAATTCGTTTTTTTTTCTTTCGGGGAATTAAGCATGAGATACCATTACCACAATGAATGTGCTCTTATAAGTTACACAATAAACCATAAACGAACTACTCAAACCAACACAATTATATTACTTACCCATAGTAGGGTTGTTTCGATTTCCTGTTGTAGTTGCTGTGGCATTATTGGAACCATTATCATTAGATGCATTACTTGCCGTTTCAGGCTCACGTATATGGTGACTATTACAGGGTAAAAATCTATCAAACGATGACACATTATTGTTGGGTAATACCCGACCATTCCAACCTGTAGGCATACCCAATACCGGTATGTTTCCAAAATGTACTTGGGGACGTGAAGTTGAACGTGTTTGGGTCGATGTGGTTGGCAAAGTAGCTGTAGTCACACGTGCAGGATTTGCTGTTGAAGAGGAGGATGAATTTGTTGTTGTATTAGTGTTTGTATTATCATTTGTTGTAGTTGTTGCTGTAGCTGTTGTAGATGCTGTAACATTGCTATCATTATTATTCAAAGTTGAATTGGTTGCTTGGGAAGCTTGAGTACCAACACCACCTCCACCACTACTACCGCTAATACCAATGGGCACATCAATTGAAACAACATTTGGAGTATTGATATGAACATGAAATTCTGTATCAAATGGCGCTGCACTAACTACATCTTGCAATAAACGTGCTACTTGGCGTTGGAAATTGCCTGTATAGTTAAATGATCAAAAGTAATATACATATACAAATCATTTCAATTACACACTTAAACATTTTTTTCATCAAAGTTTTATACAAATTTTGTTTGTGTTTAGTAATTTCAAGGAAGAGTTAAGATTATGGTAATTTTTATAACTTTGGAATACAAAATTGTTTTTTATTGTTAGAATTTTGAGAATTCAGTGGTCTTTTTTTAAAAAAAAAAGAAATCAATTTTATAGAACATTTCGAATTGTATGATTTTAAAGAATAATCGTTTTAAAAACATAAGGCGAAACGATGTGCCCATATTGTTATATTTCGTTTTTTTTTTATTTTCCTAAGAAAATTTGTTATTTTATATAAGAAATTGTGTTGTTTAGCCAAGCACACGTGTCCATTTGTGTTATACGAATGCCATTTCTTAATAAAAATGCAAAATGATGATCCATTAAGCCTAATGATCTTTTTAAAAGCTATGTCCAAATAAAATTTGATTATACAGTTGCAGTCAAATTAGGATTAATGTCAATTTCATATATAAAATGCATAAAAAGTAGGTAAATTAGAAAATTTTTATGTGCATATTTCTGGTTTCTCTTTTAAGTAACCATAATTTAATGTTTCTTTGATTATAAAAATATTACTCTAACTGCAACTGTATAAAATAATGAAAAAAAAGGTTAATAATATTAACGCAGTAGTTATTAGAAAATATAGTTGCCAATTCAATGAAATTGTTAATTCTAGCTTTCGTTTTTTATTAGAGCCAATAAACAACAGAAATAATAAATGAAAAAACCAATAACACATATCGAACGTACGCTCTAAATATATGGCACGGCTAGGTTGTAGTATAATTTCAAGGGTACCACCACCTCCTTGAGCTGGGACTATTTGTTGGGTCAGCAAATCATTGTACATACAAACAAAATTACAACTACTTGTTCAAAAATATATAAAAATAAATTAGATTTTAACATAGAACCAACTTACCTCTACCGGCAGCGGCATTATTATTAGAAGAATTTGTATTTGTATTATCACTTGAAGGAGTACCAAAATTAATAGTTGGATGCCAAACTACGGGATCATCAATTGGATCATCAACTGTTGAGTTGTTAGCATCGTTTGAAGAAGTCGAAGAACCCGAAATTGAATCACTACGAGCAGCAGCATTATTACTAGTGTTAGTGGCTGTAGTGGTAGAAGTTGCAGTAGATGCAGCTGTTGTTGGTGCTGTTGATGTTGCTGCATTTGCTGTATTGCGGGGTTGCTGTTGTTGACGTAATGCTGCTGGTAGCATAGCAGGTGTTAAGAAATTATTTGAACTAACATAACCGCTTTGTTCAACTAAAATTGGACGACAAGTTAAATATCTTGGTGTGGCCTGAGAGACATCCAACATTAAGTCAGATATAGCATGCTGGGCATGTGACATATAATGGAATGCTTCAGAAACACGATCAAATAATCTTTGGGCATTTTCGCGACCAGTAGTGTCCTGTATGGGAGCAAATGTTTTAGTAATTATAAATTAATTTTTGTTAAAATAATTACAGTTAACCCATATAGTCCCAAGGATTTTTTCGATTAACTTTATAAAACTTGGTTTTTCTTTATCCCTATTATAAAAGGGGTCATTGAAGTGGGCAAGAACTTATATTTTTTATTTGTACCTAACCCTTACACTATATAATAATTTAAAAAAAATGAGTTTCTAGTCTTACCAAAAATGAGAAAAAATTTACAAAAAAGCATTAAATTTACTGTTCGAAAAATCGAACATTGGGATGATATGGGTTGAATGCAACAAGAGAATTTTTTATTTTAATATTTACGGATAATATTAAACTTACATCTTCATCAAAAGTTGGTTCATTCTGCAATAAATCATAGTATTGTTCAATGAAAGGATTAAGACGATTTTGTACATTGCGCATTTGTTCAATAACACCAGCCAATACTGGTGTGCCAGTACGACGTCTAGAATTATCATTGCCATCATCATTGTTGCTGGCAGCATTAGCAGCACTATCATTATTATCACCAGATGCAGAAGGTCCAATACTAGCTGATGCTGTTCCTGAATTGTTATCACTTGGTTCATTGGTTGGTGTATTTTCATCATCATCGATAACATCTTCAATTACAACTGTAGCTGCAGCTGTAGATCCACTGTCTGCTTCAGACGGGGCTGTAGCATCCGCATCAGTTCCTAAGGCTTCAGCAACAGCTGCTGTTGCAGCACTATTTGCCTCATTTTCATTCGAACTATAGACGGTTGGTAATTGTACCAAAGTAACATTAGTATTGCCACTACGCCGTAAAGCTGCCTGTACAGCGCCTTGAACCATTTCAACAATTTGTTGACTTTGTGGTATGTCTGAAGTAATTCCAACTTCAACGACAGTTGATTCCATGGTCCAGCGACCACGTGCCAAAATATCAAGTGATTGATTGTTTAAACCCTGAATTTTTTTTATTATTCGTTTAAGATTATTAATTGAATATGGTAGTGAATTGTATTTTTTTTTACTTACCCTAGAGGGATCTTCCAAATAGGCTGCGATATTATTGGCACATTCCAACATATGACGGGCCACAGTTATACGATTCATACAAAATGAAGATGATGCAGCAAACGGGTTAACTGGAGCTTGTCCATTAGTCTAAAAAGTGAACATTATTGAAACAAGTCTAAGTGATTTTTAAAACTTTCAGAGGGAGTTATAAGGAAAATGTTGTCAATTGTGCATCGATTTTTGTGAAATGAATATAGAAATAACAATTGTACGTCTGTAATATTTAGTTATAACCAATTCCTTTATGTTATTTGCTTTTGTAGTAATTTTAAAGTAATTTCAGTTCACTTGCTGAAATTACTTTAAAATTACTACTTGCTCGTATGGAAAATTTGTTCATTTATAGAACATATGTCATTATATTTGGCTGATTTATGCTATATAAAACTTATTAAAATTTATTTATGCCAAATTTTACTAAACTAATGATGCATTTCATGAGCCTTATTACATAATCGAATTTACTCATTATGGAAATCCAAATTTCCTTAGAATTATATATAGTAATCCATGTAATTCTAAGGAAACTAGTGAAATGATAGGAGTATATGAAGCGAATATGGACTCAGCTATTAGATCTAATAAAGTATATAAGAAGCTTAGAATAAAGAAGCAGAAATACAAAAATTTTACATATTTGACAATAATCTTACGATTTGAATACAAATCTATAAGAATAAAAAATGCTTCTGAGAGCGGTGTAGAAGTCAATCGAGCAATCTATTTAATTGATTGGCAAACGCATTTCTCGTAATCCCTTTTAAGGACACACTGAACAACCGATTTATATAAAAAATATACCACTATAAAGATATTTTTATTAAAATCCATTTAGTATTTAAGAAGTTATAAGCGGTAAAAAGTACTATTACTAATACATATACCATAACTCACATGAATATATTTGCATGAACAAAACAAACAAATGATATTTAACGGTATATTATCACATGTATATATAACTCTCTCATTCAAAACAATATTTTTTTAACTGGACCAGTTGTAATGAAATAAATTTTGTATTACAAGTTGAATTTTTTTTTTATTTATTTTAATTCAAATTTATATGGGCAGCGAAGCGCACATTTTGTTCACAAGTTTATCTGGACGGTCAGACTGACGGACATCGTTAAATCGACTCAGAAAGTTATTTTTGGTAGATTGGTATTCTTAATGGAGAAGGGTACGACGATGTTTTTTGTGAGTAACAAACATTAGCACACGCGCAAAACACACGAATCGTGTATGCTGGTGTAGGGGATATTTTCGTATTTCAGAAAACTTGTCTATAAATCATTATACACAGTTCAAAAAAACCCTATTTTTAATGTTAGAGTCGGTTAATAACAAGTTTCGTTTTAACGCTGTTTATAAGAAAAAAAAGTCCGGTAATAATGTACACAGATTTTATGATGATTTTTATGATTATCTTGAACATGATGACTTTTTTGTCATTTCTAATTGAATCGACACAACTGATTCTGTTAACTTACATTAGCATTCATCGGAAAAGCCATAGTTCCAACAACCATGCCATCTAATGCTCGGAATAGAGGAGAATTACGCATATTGACTGGTCTAGCGCGATTCCGGCGTTCATTAGGAGGATTTGCATTAGAACTAGACGAATCGGTAGCTGGAAGACGCTGAGAGGGAGGAGGTCTTTCGGCAACATGTACAACTTTTCCATCAACATCTGGAACAAATAGCAAACATTTCCATTATTTTTCAAAGAATTTTACAAATCATTTATTTTTAAAATAAATACAAACCGTATTCTTTTAGTTGTTTGTCATCGACCATAACACGTCCACAGTAAATAATACGTTGCTGATCGGCAGCAATATTTGTTTTTTCTGCTACTTTATCCTTGAATTCTCGCACCGTAATCTATATTGACCATAGAAATTTAAGGAAAAAAGCACATGATTTAAAAAAGAAAAACTAATTTATTATAATAAGATTTTAAAAATTTGCATTTAACTAACCTCATTATCGATGCTAAACTCATGGGTCTGAGCATCTAAAGTTTTCACTTTTAGATTTATAAGCATTTTTGCAGTTTAATTTTCTCTCCTTCTTCTAACAACAATCGTATGAATAATTTCAAAAATATTTGCAATCAATGATCAAAACGAAATAAGCTGTAAATCAATAATGTTTATTATTTGCACTTTTGCTTTATTTTTCTTTTTTTAGCAATAAAATCACTGGAAAATTGTCAACTATTTGTTATCTGGTATATAGTAGTTAAATTTGTGCACAAAAAATACAAAAGTTTTTCACAATTTCTTTTATTTCTCTTTTTTTTCTTCACGGCAAGCAAAACTACTTTACACACACACAAACACTTAAAAAAAATAAATGACGTTTATTTTTTGACAGCTGATATGTCAAATCTAAAATAAACCGCTGTACGTTTTGTGTGGAATATTGCAAATGTTTCTATCTCACTTTAAACGAAATGCCTTTGCTCTTTACTCACATTTAGAGATTAAAATAAGTCTGATGCAAATGTGTGGACCAGTATACAATTAACGTGAAAAACTCCAATAAAATCGTACTTTTGTTAAGAAATTTTATATAATTTTTGATTATTAGCAATAATTTTACACTTTTATAACACCGAATTTAAGTAGTTTCTCCTAGAATTAATTATTTCAGGACTTTTATTCTGGTACGTTCTACACCTGGCTGAAAATATGACAATTTACAACAAACTGCGGCTTGTCAAAAGTAGCTGTCAGTTTTTGACATGCAAATAGAAAACGCCACAGTACTCAACAGAGTTGTATTAAAATGTAGCATTTAATATTAAAACCGTTATATTCAAAATTAGGGCGTGAAATAGTAAGACAGTTACTAATTAATAGTGAAATTATAAAGTGGACGCACATCTACAAAAAGAGTAAATTCTTGTATTTTGTTACTGTAAAACTACCGCATATAATATCAAAATGCAATGAGCAGAAAATAAAGAAAAAGAGTTCATAAAATATATAACAACATATAACAATTGCAAATCCAAAAAACTGTCAAATGTCATTAGGTGTTACATACATATATATTTTGACCTTTGTATTTTTATGTAAATCTCATTTCCTTATTTATCTTTATATAGTATTAAAAAAAAAAAAAATCTAACCTATTTCTACATTCCGACAATTTCAAACTGCAATTAATTAACAAAAACGGCTCTGTAATCACTGTAGTAATAAAATGCACTTTAAATTATTTATCGTATTTGGTGACTAAAAATTCGGGTTTTTATAAATCATTTGAATTAAATGTTATACTAATATATATTAAAGTGCCTTACGAAAAAATAGTAAATGTATCCCTCTAGAAATAAAGATTTCTTATATGATTCCTAAATATATATTATAATAATTTCGAAATATATAATGTCTTAGTGTATCATAGGAATGGTCTATCCTATGATAACTCGAAGATAGTTCGAAAGTAAATACCACTTCCGAAAATAACTTTAACATGCATAAATCCCATTAAAATATCAGTATCAAGTTAATATTCGGTACAAGTCAAATTGGTTCGGTCCATAATTTATAATAGTTCCCATATAAACCCACTTTCGGGAAATACAATTCATTTAAATACTACATATGAACACTTCTGGAATTAAAATTATTCACTGCATTAATACATAAATATAGTCAAGGAAGAAGTTGCAAAAATATGGCATATACATAATAGGAATGACCCTTACTTTCGCAAACAGATGCAAATAGTTTCTTTTTTTGGTTTCCGTTTTTTAATTGTTCCTAAAATAACGGAATTTTATTATTTTTTACTTTTTCTCTTTTGCGCTTATATTTTATACGAGAGTACACCTGGGGCGCTTCGCTGCCAATATAAATTTTAATTAAAATAATAAAAGATTCTAACTTGTAATAACTAAATTTATTTCATTACAACTGGTCCAGTTTGTTTGTTAGTTTTGTTTATGCAATTATATTCATGTTAGTTGTGGTATATGTATTAGTAGTAATTTTTACCGCTTATAACTTCTTAAATACTAAACGGATTTTAATAAATTCTATATTCTGCACATCTATGAGAAAATATCTTTATAGTACTATAATTTTTTATTAAAATCGGTTGATTACTGTGACCTTAAAAGGGTTTACTAAAAATATGTTTGCCCATTAATTATATAGATAGATTTATTTGCAAAAAATATCAGTGAAGTTGTAATTTCAATTGGAAAAAATAATAGGGGAAGTGTGTCCATTAGTCAATAAAAAATATTATTTTTAATATAATCATATTAAAAATCCGTAAAGCCAAGTTTATGTGATTAATTTAATCATATTGGTTTAGAGTTTATGATTCACGTCTTCGGTAAATAAATTTGAAAATGGGTCGTGGCGTTCATTGTACTGAATCTGAAATTTGGTTGGGTAATCAATTAGAAAAATTGCACTGACAAGTCGAAGAATAAGAAATAGGCTGCAGGAAGTCAGATTATTGGGGCGCAGTCCAAGAAAATTACCACTGTTGAGCAAGAAAAACATACAAAAAAGGTTGAAATTTGCCAAGCGACACCTTTGCCATAAAAACTGAAACAACGTCTATGGTCAGACGAAACAAAAGTCAATTTATTTGGATCTCACGGAAAATCATTTGTACGTCGTCCTGCAAATACTGAATTTGATCTAAAATATATAAAAAAAGCGTCAAATATGGTGGTGGTTCTATATTGCTATAGTTTGGACTCAGGGAAAAATGCTGCTGACTGATATAAACATTCTCCAGAATGAAATGCTTCCATTTGCTGAGGATGAAATGTCACTAAAAAGGGAATTCATGCAGGATAATGAGCATGAGCATTCCGCTAGAAGCGTCAAAACGTGGTTTCTGCCTGTAATGTAGTGGCCTTTCCAATCTCCGGACTTAAACCCCATTGAGCATCTCTGAGGAGTCCTCAAAAATAAAATTGTTAGCTTTAAATCGAAAAATAAACAAGAATAAAGAAACTTGGTATTCAATTCCGCCCGAGGTTTGTGCGAATCTTGTGGGATCTATGAATCGTCGCTGTCAGGAGGTTATAAAAATGAAAAGATCTTCAACCAAATATTGAAAAAGTATTTGGAAATGATGGTAATGTTAAAAAAATAAATATTTTTTAAGATCGGCTGTCAATTGTATTTATTTTACATAACTACATATTGAGTGCATATAATCATTATCTAATTCCTTTCTTTTTTTATTTATTAAACAAAAATAATAGAAATTACAATATCAAACGACTTCTGCAAATCTTCGATGTTAGTTCAATTCCAAATTTAAACAATGTAGACGAGACAAAAGACAACAAAATTAAACAATAATAGACAAATCTTTGTTATAAATTCAATAAACAAAGAAATATACTAATATCTGAATACATCCTAAAATGTTTGATTTTAAATACAATATTCTGATACATACATACGAATCTATGTATATAAAAACAAAAGGACCCTTATGACGTCAGCATACAAACATACATATAGAAGTATTTACAATGAGTGCAGTTAGTAATGCCTCAAGGAAAATTGGTTTAAGTTAAAAATCAACAAAAGGACATTATAATATATACATACATACATATGTATGTATATAATACACAAATGTTGTTTTTGCATTGTTTGTGTATTTGAAAAGTAAAGAAGACAAATGACAAAACTGATTGCAAACCAATGTTCAAATATATTTACTTCAAAACAAATGCGGGTCGAAAACAAATAGTTTGTATGTATGTGCACATACATACGTACATATACACCCACTTATATACATTAAGATTTGCATTCATATCAAATTACATTAAAGTTTTAAAAGAAAATTTAAAATTAGTTTTGTTACGTTTTAGTCTTCTTAAATTCAACTGACTTTGCATTTCTTTTGCCAGTTTGTAGTTATAGAGCAATGACATTTGTTAGAACTTAGTGTCATTTGTTGTAATCAGCTTCATTAGTTGTGCCTCCTGTTTTGATGACACTGCCAACGGGAAGATGAAAAAACCGTGTAACTAACATCAGCATTAAAAATAAAATGTAGTCATAGGAAAAAAATAATGAAGTACACTAATGCACTGTGGGACGGATTGAGAAATTTTTGGTTGGTAGGTTACACAAAATGTTATAGTGCTGCTATAGATAAATGTTTAAGTGGAACACTTGTTTACTGAACAAGTATTAAATTAAAGAGTGCGATCGAAAAAATCTTTACACACATTTTGCCTCATAACTTTTTTCCGAAGCAATATTTTAAATTTTTCTTGATCTAATTATCAGTTATTATTATTACGTGCGGTAAGTTATTGAACAATTTCAAACGAGAGAAGAAGGTATAGTCGGTCAAGACCGACCATATGATACCCTACACCATTGCCTATGTGTACCAAAATTCGGGAAGGAGCCAATTATAGACCTATAGCTGTATTAAGTGGAAAATAAAAACATAATATTCAGAATATTACGTCGATATTAAGATTCACATGTATTTATGCACTTTTTGGTGATTCCC
>MINK01005573.1:0-25246 GCA_001735545.1 Phormia regina
TTTTTTTTTTTTTTTTTTTTTTGGTATGTGTTTGAATAGTAACTGGGATAATAAAGTTTACCTTAAGTGGCTACATTAAAGATAAATCTAACATTTACTTTTATCTCACTTTATTTGAGTTCAAGTGTGAAATATCTTGTTAAACATATTCAATGCCTTTGGGGGAGGAAAGGAGCTAAAAAGGTAGAGTTTACATAAGTTACATCTAAGGAAAATAAAGAAGAAGAAAAAAAAGGTGTGCAAAAATTTATTCATGATATTTACTGAAAGCTTTACTCACTAAAATCATTAAATTAATTTAGTTGATGAGTGTTAAAAGAATACCAAGAAAAATGTGCAATTTTTGTATAATAAAGTAATAAATTTATTTAAGAGTTTTATATCAATATAATGCTAAAATATTTCCTATAAACCATAAATAATTCAAATTATCTTAAAACAAAGATAAACTATTTAGAATTGCAAATTTAGGTTAAAGATTTACTTACCAAATGATAAAACAAATAATAGTTATAATCATTTTTAGAGTTTAGTTAATGTTTATTTTATTAAAATTATTTATATACATATGTAGTAGTTTCATTAATTTAAAAGCTTTTGTTTATTAGGAAAATAATGTTTTTCTTAGAATAAATTTATTTTTTACATAACAAAAAATCTTTAGAGTATTGGGGACAATTTCCAAGTGATTGAGCATTAAAATAAATAAAATTGTATACTGTTTAATAGACTTTAGATTGGACCATACACAGGACTATAGTAAAGACTGTAGACTATACTATAGCTTAGTTTATAGTCTAAACTTTTAACTAAATTACAGACTATAGTTTAGATAATAGATTAATTCACAAATTAAACTATGGGCTTTGTTTTGGAATATTGACTAATCTATATATAAACTAATCCATACACTAGACTGCACAGTGGACTGCGGATTATAGCATAGATTAGTCTATACACCATATAATATATGTAGTGGTGTATATTATATTCTTGACTTCAAACTAGACTATAGTCTTGACTATGGATAAGACAATAGATTAAACTTTTTTTTACTATAATCTTGACTACAGATTACATTATAAACTAAACTATAGATTGGACTATAGATTTGACTATAAGCCAGGTAAAGTATTAAATCGAAAAAGAGTTTATTGAATAGAATATAGACTAAACCCAGAATACTTATTAATTTTATCTTTAGATTTCACTATATATAGTCCAATCTATAGTTTATAATGTAATCTGTAGTCAAGACTATAATCTACTATATAGCAAAAATAAAGTTTAGTCTATTGTCGTCTCCATAAACTTAACTATATTTGTTTAATTTAATTTAAAATTAATTATTTTCATATTTTAGTTTATTTTTCTTAAATCTAATATTCTTCTTTTTCACTTTTTTAAAAATATTTCTTAAAATATTTAAATTTTTTTATAAATTTTCTTTTATAATATAAATTATTTAATCACAACTAATATCTTTAGAAGTTATTCTTAACACACTTTCCTCTTTTAATAATTTTTTTTCCAAAATTATATACCTCTAAGTCTGCTCTTTATCTTTAATATCCAATGTTTCTAATTTTTGTAAAATTTTTCTATTCACCTCTTGCTGATGATCCTCCCCCTGCCCTTCGTCTAATGCCTTATTAACAATTTTCTTTTCTTCCTCTGTACATTCACGGGAAGTTGTACGACTAAAGGGAAAAAATGCCTGCACCTGTCGTTGTAAAACTTCTTTGTTAATAGTATTTTCCAAAATTTGTTGATTTATAATGGCAGCATAACGTTCCTCAAAACTGTGTTTATGTTTTAAAGGAAAAACAGGGGGTGGTGATGCACTGCGTGAAGTACATGCAGAATTGCTTGTTGAATCGTCTTTTGTAGACATTATTTGGAAAAACTTTTTCTTTTGTGAATTTTGCTTATGGAAACTTTAAATTTTCCGCTTTTTTCACTTCAAACAACCGTAGTTATTGACAGTTGCAGTTGTAATGTTAATAATTTTTAATATTGTTTACCTTTTTTTGCGTTTTCCTTTTTAGTTTTTTTTTATATTTTTTTAGTAATATCTTTTGGTGTTTTATTATGTTTATTTTTAGATTGTCTACCAAAGATATTTTACTCAAATTGTCTGTCCTAGATTGTTTTTGTTTCAAGTTTATTTACATTTCTTGCGTTTTTATTTCTGCAAATGTAATAGTGGCAGTAGTGTCAACTATTGTTTTCGTAATAAAAGCGCTTTAAATAAGACTCTATGGACTAGACCATAAACTTGAATATAAACCAGATTATAAACTAGACTTAAAACTAGGCTATGAACTAGACTGCAAACAAGACTACAAGCTGACTATAACCAGGGTATAAACTAGAGTGTAAACTAAACTTTAAATTAGTCATTAAACTAAACTATAAACTAGACTATAATCTTGACTATAAACTAAACTATAAACAAGACTATAAACTAGATTATAAAGTGAATATAAAATAGAATACAAACTATAAACTTTACTATAAACTAGACTATAAACCAAACAATAAACTAGACTATAAGTTTGACAATGCTAAACTTTACTATAAACTAGATTATAAACTAAACTTTAAATTGTCCACTAAACTATACTATAAACAAGACTAAAAACTGGACTAAAATTATAATATAGACTATAAACTAATATAAACTAAACTATAAATTAGACTAAACTTTAAACTACACTAAAAATTAGAATGTAGGCTACATTATACTATTTATTCCTTTTAAAATATAAAACCAAAAACACTAAATTGTTAACACTAGTTTTATAGTTATTCTTAAAAAAAAAAATTATAATATAATATATGAACAACATACTACCTGCAAAAGGTCACGCAACTTTCTTTTGCCTTCAAACATTTATATGACTCATATTTGGTATATTTTCCCTCATATATGCAATATTTTAGTATTAAAGAGTCAACAAAATCGGGTTAAAAAATCAACAAATGTCAAGCATGTGGGTTAAAACATTTTTTGTCATCAGATTTGCATGTCAATTATATTTACAATTCCGTAAACATTTTGACGGCTTGAGGATATTGTTTCTTTATATTGTTGTATATTTTATTTAAAACTCATAAGATTATATTTCATTTCATAATTATAGATTAATGCAATATTATACATATATATGCAAATATGTGATAAATACTAATATAAAGTATGTTAAGAAAATGATTTGGTTGGTAGTTAAAATTTTGGGAAGGAAGATTTTAATTTATTTAATATGTGACGTATGATTAATATTATTTGTGATTCTTAAAATTGTAAAGCGTATGCTAGATTTGTGAATTATAAAACGTATGATTAATATTAATTATAATTTTTGGGCCTGTATAGCTTATGAGTTTTAAAACAGATCTGCAAACTTGATGTTATTCAAATAAGGTTACTTTTTTTTACATTTAGCGCCATTTTGGTTTTTATATGCATGTTTTTTTTTTAATTACTTACTTATGTGTATTTTATATATTAATTTAATGTCTTAACAACATGAACTGCCTACTTTTTTGTTAAATCGTTTAATATTCTGTTAATGTCATTGGTTTTTTTACTTAAAACTTTTTAAACTTTAAGCAAATAAATATAACAAATTGACATTAAGAAAGTTTTATTTAAATATTAAAAAGTTCTTAAAACTTTAATGCAGATATGCAGTTTTATTTGATTTATATAAGGAAAGCGTTTACACTGGCAAAGAATTTTTTATTCAATATAAAAGGACAACTATTATTGTAGGAACTTTTGTATATAATTAACAATAATTTATAAATAATTCATAGATAAAATTTTATATATTAAATATATTAAGACAATTTTTCTTTTCTTATAAGTTTTTATATAATTTTTATTTTTTTTTAAATATGGCAGCTCTATTTTTCAATATCCAAATTTTTTATAAAACTTTGGATAGACTCATAAAATTAAAAATAAAATTCTATAAAATCAGAAGGTGTTAACTCAGTGGCTAACAATTTCCCAAAAGAGTTTTTTACAACAAAATTTATTTCACTTTTTTTATTTAGTAACATAATAAATTATTTGATGTACACTATCTAATCAATAATTTTAATTTGCAAGTGTTACTAAAACATTACAACTTTGACGTAAATATATTTTTTAATAATATGTGTATTAATATGCGATTATTTGCGTGTGACGCAAAATTTCAAAATTTCACGTGTGCAAATATCTATAATAAATTTTGTTAACTTGTACATGTGTAATATTTTATTACGACTGATTTAAATATTTACAAAAAGAACCTTTCTCAAGGTGAAATAGTTGAAAAAGGCCAAAAAATAGTTTAAATGTAATTAGAACGATAATTACATCGTAATAAAATAAATATAGACAAAATAAACATAGATTAATAGTTTTTTAATATTGGCCATAAAAATTATTTATGCCTGATTTCTTAGCATATATGATATTATTTTTATATTGCTCATACGCAACATATGCTAAATTTATTAATATTAATCATAAGTTGTATATATGTAATATATAGAAATCAGAGTAGGAAGAACGCTCTTTTTATTTGATTCGTTCGGAACATAATCCTATAATTTTTAGAAAGAATCTAATTTTTTGTTTTTAAATTTAATTTTTAGTTTGTTTTTTTTTAATTTGTTTGAAGATCAAAAATTTTATTTTCGAAAATAAAAACATTAGTCGTGTACAACGGTATATGTTGATATGTCGACTTAAGTTGAATAAAAGATGTGTGGAAGTTTAAGATATTTGACTTGTGTGTTTATGATAACTTTATTTTTTATTTATTTATTTATTTATTTATTTATTTATTTATTTTAAAGAAACACCAACATAATGGTTATGGTAGTAGTTTTTTTATTTAAATATGTATGTATATATGTGTGTGGAAATCGAAACAGAAAGTGAATTTTATTTTTAAATTTATGAATAATATCCAAAAGAGCGAATAAGAACTTTAAATTAAATTCGATATCCGAATTTTTCCTTAACTTGATAGAAATCAAAGATTTATAAAATTATGTTGGAAAGAAATAAAATAGTTATTTGTGTAAATAAATCTGTAACTCTGATCGGTTGGTTGGATTTATGTAACTTAAAACTTGAAGAAAATATCATTTTTTTACATTTTCGGCTATAAAATCACCATTTTTTTCGAATTGTCCTAGATTTTGATTGAAATCTTTTAACAAGATTTTATAGATTCATAAACTGCTTACCGTTTGCCGATTAATGCTTTGGGATTTTAAAAAATATAAACTAAAGTCAAAACTCTCATATAAAATGAGTTAAATTCTGGAGGATTTGTACCTTGACATTTTACATAAGTAATTTTTCTCTGAGCGAATAAAAACAGTTGGACTTCTAGTTGTTTTCTATGGATATTACTATTTAGCTTATTTTCATTAATGACAAAAGAATTAATAATAAGAGATACAATTATTGTAATTTACTGCAATGTTTAACATTTCAAATTTAGTTTTCCCTTTAGACTAAAAATTAAATATAAGTATAATAAATACAGACATTTAATCTACAAAACATTGCAAATATTATAAAATTTAACTGTCAATAGAAAACTGAATTCAGTTATCATCTATTAAACCGCCATCAAAGACATGAGTTTCTTTGTTAATCCTCGCAATTTAGTGGAATCTTTTCATTTTGTTTTAATACTTTTTCGTTTTACGGGTTTATTTCCTTTCAACTTTAATGTCAATAAAAATGAATTTCAATTTTCATGGAAACTATTCCTAATAAGTATATTTCATTTAACGCTATACATTTATGTGAACATAACCTCAATAATGGAAAATTGGTATGATTATTCACAGCCTATGATTGGTAATTCATCACTGACAGCATTTGGTAATTTGGATTTACGTTTACTGGATATTGTAATAACGTTACTTGTTTTTAAACCCCTGCTCTTGGGCAATCGTTTTCAAGTGATGTCCTTAAATCTTTATACGAAAATTCTAGATGAAATGGTATCGATGGGTATTGATGTCACCTACATTTATCGTCGTCTTTATTATTTAAGTTTTATTTTTATGTTGTTTTGGCTTTCAGTCATGTGTTTTACGGCTTGGCATTCAATTTATTTTTTTAAACTTATCACCGAAAGACCACCAGAATTGAAATATTATTTAGTTGTTTCATTATCGAATTTTTATAAATTATTATTTATGTTTTATGGAAATTCACAACTTTTTGGTATCTTTTTGATTTCCAAACAAATAAATTGTTATTTGGATGAATTAATTAAGGAATATAGAGAGGAATTTAAAAGAAAACAAGTTTGGAAATATGAATTGTTGGTTAGAGATGGAAATTTAGTTGCTGAATAAATATTAATTATTTATTATTAAAAAAAAACAAAATACTTGTTATATTGTTTTATTTAATTTAAGAATATTGATACAAAATAATTTAATTAATAGGTCCGAAAGTGCTTTCCAATAGACTAAGTAATTTCATTGAATAATTTTTAAAACAGCAGAAGAGACAAAAGGACAGACACGATTATAATCAGATAAGAACTATATACAACGAGATGTAAGTCTGAAAATTTTCTTTAAGCAATACAAACATAAACACAAATAAATTATTCCTCCATTATTCTATAATTCTTATTTAAAAAATTTTAGAAAAATGCAGTTTAAATTTTTCTTACTTTTTAATTTTACTAAAAGATCGTTTTGTCATTTATTGTTCTCTATTATCATTAAAGAATATTTCTTACAAAAATAATAGAGTAATATCCCTAGAGAAAAGAGAACCGGTTGAAAACCAGTCACGTGACAGGTTCTTAGAACTAGTGATAGGTTCCAGTTCCGGAACTTTATATGAGATGAACCTGACACTTTTATATGGGGTTGTCATTAGAAGTGCCTAATTAGCCCAGGTTGCAGAACAGGTCACAGTACTGGTCCTAGAGGACAGGTTAAGTGTCGAATAATATAACAAAAATTTTATAAAAATTATCTAATTTTTTACTATTTAAACATTTTTTATTATTATTATTATTTTATAATTTTTCCTTAATGTCGATGGCATAGAATAGAACTAGAAGTTTAAATGAGAGCAACAAAAAAAAAAATATATGTGACTAAATGTATTTTGTTGTTGTATGAATTAGGTTTTTGACATTTGAATTAGGTTTTTTTCTCTCTCATAAATATCTAGTTGTTGATCTATGGTCGATGGCGTCACCCCCAATCGAATCCGTGCTCATGTAACATATGTTGTTTTATAGTTTTCAACGTTAATTGCTCATTTAACAAGCATGTTATAAAAAGACTCTCAGTTGTTAAATAGTGAGTGAGTTTCTGTCAACTGGTTCTCAATTGGAACTTTGGTGAAGAGTTAGGTATCAATTGATACTCAACTCGTACTAAAGAACCGGTTAATTAATACATTTGGCACAATTTTTCCCCGGGGAAATAACAAACCCATCCATTAAAACTTCAAAACCAAACAAATTTTTTAATTTTATTACATATTATTATTTTTAAAATACTTATAATACAATTACCATTTGTGTCTTGTCATCTTTTTTCTCATAACATCTTTCATTAACTTCTGACTCTCATATTCCTTTTGATACATGCTCAGTAAATTATCCAAAAAGCCATTTAATTGCTTAGTAATCAAATATATAGCAAATAGTTGAATATTACCATAAAACATAAATAATATTTTATAGAAATTAGCTAAAAAAGCCATTAAATAATATTTAAAATCAGGTGAATGTCCAGTTATTAATTCGTAAAAATAAATAGAATGCCAGGCAGTAAATATAAGGCTGGTTCCTATCATAATTGAGGCAAAAAGGCTTAACAAATAAACTCTCCGATATATGCATTTGACATTTATACCCAGCTGTATGTATTTCTCTATAATGTCAACATAAATGTTAAGCGATGAGACAAAATAACGGCTTCCCACCAACATAGGAGCCAATATCAAATATGTTATTACTATCGCCAGTAAACGTAAAACTAAATTTCCCAATGCTGTTAGTGAAGAATGACCAATCATGGGCTGAGCAAAATCTCTCCAATTCTCCAAAAGTGAGGTTATATTTACATAGGAGTACAGGGTAAAATGTAACACAGTTACCACAAAGAATATGCGTGAGATTTTGAACTTATTTTGAGAGGCTTCAAAATAAAAAGGAAATAATCCTGCCATATTAAGAATTATTACAACTAGACCAAAAGATTCCGGTAAATTTTTGGGATTTGATATGAAACCCATGTTGTTTGTTGTAACGTAAAAGAAAAACTAAATTTTTTTAAATGATTAAAGAAACTTTATTAAAAATGTTTCATTTGCTTAATGTAAGGAATTGCCCAAAGGATTCATTTGTTTTAAATTCAGCGACAATAATTTTAAATTATAGTAAATTATTAGAATGTAGTGACAGTATTGATTAGTTGATAGGCTATAGTATAGACTGACGTATAGACTCTAATATAAAGCATACCTATTGTGTAAAATATAATATAAACTGTGGTGTAAATTATAGTGTAAATAATAACGTAATAATGTAGAATGTAAACTATAGTGTAAGTTAATGTGTACATTATAGTATTAACTATAGTTTACACTATAGTATAAACTATAGTTTACACTATAGTATAAACTGTAGTACACTAATATGTAAATTATAGTTTAAACTGTAATGTAGAATATAGTGTAGACTATAGTGAAAACTATAGTGTAAAATATGGTATAAACTATAGTTTACACCATAATGTAAAATATAGTTTCGACGATAATGTATAATATAGTTTAAACTATAATGCAGAATATAGTGTAATGTAAACTACAGTCTAAACTATATAAAATGTAAACTATACTGTAAAGTATAGATTAATTATAGCGTAAACTATTGTAGAAACTAAATTGTAAACTACAGCTTACACTGTGGTAGAAACTACTTTATTATAAATTATAGTTTACATAACAGTACACTGTAGTGTAACCTATAGTGAAACTTGTTGTGAACCTTTAAACTATAGTGTAAAGTATAGTTTAATATCTAGTGTAGACTGTAATGTAAACTATAGTACAATCTATATTATAAACTATAATATAGACTACAGTGTAAACTATATTCTATATTATAGTTTATATTATAAACTATAGTGTAAACTACAATGAAAACTGTAGTATACACTATAGTGTAAACTATAGTACACAATAATAAAAACTATAAAGTAAAATATAGTTTAGTTTAGCAATGTCTATATTCAATATATCATCATCTTAAACACCAAATATCTTTAATTTTTAGTTGTAATGTAATATTGCCACAGAAATCTCTTTTCTTTTCTCAATTCATTTTATATTTTACACAATTCACTAAAATTATGACTCAATTCACTAATTTGTTCCTCGCCTGTATATGTTGTTCCTTTACCCAATCCCTTTTTTAGCAAAGTAGGCATAAAAATATGTAATTGTTTCTTGGAATCATGTAAATGATTATAATTCCCCTGCACAGGATTCTCATGTAATCGCTTTTGCAAAGTAGAATTTGTTAAATCTGCCACTGTATCCAAACGCCTACGACCAGATAAAGAGTTATTACTTTCATTTCGTGTTTTCATTTTTCCATAATTAGTTTTGTGACTAATTAAACAGCGAGGATTTTCAGCACTTTTATAAAGTCTAGCTGAGGCTAAAGTACCAGCCAGCCTTCTTGTAGTATTGGGACTAGAGGATAAGGCACATAAATCTATATTTTTAGCGGGTCTATTCAAACGTATGGGCTGTCCTTCCTTATTAAATATAATTGTTATATGTTTAACTGCCTCGGAAGATTTTCCCGTTTTTTGATTATTAGCAGTGGCTGCCCTTTGAGTACATTTTATTTTATGGGATTTGGATCTTTGGTTTGTTTGTGATTTGTTATTAAATCTTTTAATGGCCTCTTGTCTTAATTTGGAAGTTTTACTTAATTTTACTTCCATTTCTTTTAGTTCATTTAGATTTTTAAGAAAATCTTCTTTACCCGCCAAATCCAACCAATGTAAAACTCTTTCAGCTAAAAGTTCATCAGCGAAGTCTGCTGTTTGCAAAGAGTTTTTTCTCGTATAAGATTCAGAAATATCTGAAGGTCTTCTGCTATTATTTTTTATAGTTTCAGTGGCATAACTATCATAACTTTGATATTTTCGTTGGAATAATGATGATCTTCTTCTTAGCTTTAATAATTTTGATTTCTTGCCAGGGTCCGGTTTAAAAGGTTCATGTAATTTCACTTTGCCGGAGTCTATAAGAAAAACATCTTGTTCTCTAGGTGAATACTCATCCAATTCATTGAAATCATTAAAATCAAATGATAAAGAACGCTTTAAAGTTTCTTTAAAAAAGAAAAATTTTAATAATTTAACTTATTTTCTTATTGCTTATATATGAACCATAAACTAACCTTTTCTCTTTCGCTGCAAAGGATTTAAAGCCGAATTTAACCTCTCCAAAGGTCTATTAGTATCATAATCCAATAAAAAATGCCGTTGTAAACCAGGTCTTAACTGTGAACCTTCCAGCCATACAGTGCGCACAAACAGTGGACGACTGGCTGATTCCCAAATGCAAGGATTTTTCATATTTTAAAAAATATTTCTCATACACTCATTTAGAAAACTTTTAATGTCAATTTAATCACTTTAATCACTTTTTTTTTCTTCCCATACCACATCCCATAAACACGTCATTTGCTTACGAAGCAAATTACTCAAAGATGTGGCAAGTTGTATTTCCTAAATTCTAATAATTCAGTTTAACTATTTTAGCTTGAAATTTTTTTTCGTAATTTTCTATTTAATAGCAAACAAAACTCTTGTTCTCTTGGCGACCAAACTTAATCAATCCTCAAAGTAAACTAAGAAAAATAAAAAAAAAAATATATATATGCAAATAAAAAAAGTTTTTTGTTAGTTGCTGCGGCTAAAAGTGTCTCCGACACGCGAAATTGTGTCTTTGAATTTATTCTGTAAAGAAAGCACGTGGTTTTTGGGAAAAAAGCAAAAATAAACTTAAAGTTTTATAAGATTTTAATGGAATTTCCTTGTTTTAATGATGAGCAACATTTTCATTTTGCTTTAACCTAATAAAATAAATTTTTACGATTATTAAGCAAATAATGAAACGATTTAATAAACAACTAAATATTTATAAAAAAAGACAATCAATTTGATTTGTTTGTAATAATGTTAATAGGAAATAATTTGAAAATTTATGATAACTGATTACTTTATACATTACTAGGAAGGAAGTAGCATTTTGAAACGTTACTATAGTGAAGATTATGAAATTGAGTATTGGATGATTATAAAATAGACTATGGAATATACTTTACTATAGACTATAATTTAAACTATGTGGTATACTATTTTATAGACTATAGAAATTATTATAGTAAAGGCTATACGATTGACTATGAAGTAGTCTATCGGATTGACTATGGAATATAATATATTTAGACTACAGAATAGACTGTAATGTCGACTATAGTGCCGACTACGTAATAGACTAGTATTAGCTAATATACAATATAGACTATAGTATCAACTATAAAATATACTATGAAGTGACTATTAAATATACTATACTATGTAGACCAGGCGTGGATCCTCGGGGAGAGTTTAATGAAAAATCTGCTCTAAATCATACAGTTTAAGGAAATAGCTAAGAAAATAATTCGTTTTTCCTCCCCCAAAAGCTTGAGCTGGATCCGCGCCTGGTATAGACTATGGAATAGACTATAGCTTAAACAATGAAATAAACTATAGTATCTATGAAATATAGTATAGACTACGTAATAGACTCTAGTGTAAGCTATGAAATAGACTATATTTTACACTATGTTATGCACTACAATATCGACCATAAAATAGACTAAACTATAGTTAAAACTATGAAGTAGATTATAGCTTAGATTAGAGAATAAACTAAAGTTGAGACTATGGAGTAGACTACGTAATAGACTATAATATCGATTATGAAACGACTATGAAATATACTAAGTAGAGACTATTAAATAGACTATAGCTTAGACTATGGAATAAACTATAGTTTAGAATATTAAATATTCTATAGCATAGACTATGGAGTAGACAACAGTATAAATTATGGAATAGACTATAGTTTAGACTATTATATAGACTACACTATGTAGTACAGACTGTGGGCTAGACTATAGACTAGAACATGAAATTAACTATAGTGTCAACTATAGAATATACTATATTATGTAGAATGTATATTAAATTAGGCTGGACTATAACGTAAAATATTTACTAGAATATAATTTAATTTTTAAATGAATTTAAATTTTAAAATAACCAACCAATTAAATACAAAAAACCTTGATAAAGTGTAACCACAAACTTTACTTTAATACTCCAAAAATATCAAATAGAAAATATAAATAAAACCACTTAAATATTTTTATATTTCCTGATAAAGTTTTGCAAAAAAAATTAAAACATTTACCTCCATTTAAATAATGAAAATAATTACTGCTTAGAGAATTACCCAACAGCCCAGTCATAGACCCATAAACAGGCTGGCTGCCATAATAAAAAATATATTTAAACAGCTGTACATTTGTATGTGCAAACAAATAACATATTTCCGACACGCAAATAAGCCAAAAGGATAAATGTCTAAATATGGCCACAATATTATGCCAAAGCAATTATCAAGTGTTTAGCACTTTATGGCCTAGAAGTACTAGTAAACAACTACAACAACAGAAACAAATGTTAACTTTAAACTTTAGACTATAAAATTGAATTTATAACAACGTAAACATGATAAACTCTATTAAAATATGAAGTATGTTAAAGTGTTAAAGGAAACCTAGCAACATGCAACATGTTGCAGTAGAAAGGGAAAGAATGTTAAAAAACTTTTAAATAAACAAACTTATATTTAAAGGGGTTAAATCAAGTTTGATTTTATGTTATACAAATTTAAATTAGACGTTAATGATAACATTTTTAAAATAATTTAATAATTTGAAAACCTGATTTTTATTACTAACATTTTGTTCTCTACTGTTTCTCTTTTCCTGGAATAACAGCAGCTAGACAAATTTCTAAGTAATGTATAGCAGGCAAAAAGTGTCTACTACTTGTTAGTGAACATAATTTTTTATTCCTTAACAAAAAGTAATTAAAATAGGAAACAATTTAACAACATAACCTCAACAAGTTTCCTAATACAATTTACTCTTGTTTTAAATTAAAATACATAATAATGTGTTCACAGCCTTTCTCCTTCTTGTTATTATATGACACACAATTTAACAATTTAGGTCTTTGGTTGAAAAAAATAAATAAATAAATATGATTTTTGAAAACACAATTAAACTGCATAACAAACAAACATACATTAAAAAAAATGGGCAAAATTATTTTATTAAAGCTTTTAACAGCAAACAACTTAATTACTCAAACTTTTCTTTCTATTATTTTTTTTTTTATTCATTTTAGTTCCTATTATACCTGAGTTCCTTTATGATATACGACATCCTGATGCACCGTTGGATAGTTATCCACGTACCCCTTTAACCCTGCATACACCACCGCCACCCACACAATGTCCCTGCCTTAAAGATGGTGAAGCTATACCCACTGTTGAGGTATCAACTCTTAGTCCAGAGGGTAAGTTTAATAGGCAATTAAGTAAAAATAAAGCAAAATGTTGCAAGAAGAAAAAGGTGCATGAAAATGTGAGAGAAAAATTTTAATGGATTTTTTTCTTCTGGTAATTAAATATAGAAAATGAAACATTTTATCGTGAAATGGAGGAGAGACATCAAGAGCTGGTGGGTGAAACTGTGGAAGTTGGTTTACTTTTTGCCTCTAAGGCATTTGTACAGTTATTGGTTAATCCAATTGTCGGACCGTTAACGCATAGGTAAGATTATTATTATTATTAAACATGGATTTAAGAGTATTTATAGAAAATTTGTGTGTAATAGACTAGACTTGGGGGGTTATTGTGTTTTTCAATTCGAAAAGAATTGTATTTTAAAACATTGACTTTCCAAAGAGTTTTCTTTGGAATCGAATTACACAGTAATCCTCCGGATTAAAATGTACATCAGTTTTTATTTAAGTTTCCTAATTATATATTTATTTAATTTTTATTATAGAATTGGTTATAGTATTCCCATGTTTGCCGGTTTCGTTATTATGTTTGTATCAACGATAAGTAAGTCTCTTTATAAAACTCTTACGATAACTGTAATATTATATTTAATAACTCTGTGCTCTTAACTCTCTTAGTTTTTGCCTTTGGTCGTTCTTATTTGGTACTTTTTGTTGCCCGAGCTTTACAAGGTATAGGCTCTTCGTGCAGTTCTGTCTCTGGCATGGGTATGTTAGCCGATCGTTATACCGATGACAAGGAAAGAGGCAATGCTATGGGTATAGCTTTAGGTGGTTTAGCTTTGGGTGTTTTAATTGGTCCCCCCTTTGGTGGTATAATGTATGAGTTTATAGGCAAATCGGCACCATTTTTAGTACTTTCCGTGTTGGCTCTAGGAGATGGTTTATTGCAATTGTTTATGCTGCAACCTTCCATACAAAAAGCAGAGACAGAACCTCCCACTCTTAAGGCTTTGATATCAGATCCTTATATATTAATAGCAGCAGGTGAGTTAAGAAATTAAGAGTAATTGCGTTTAATTGTTAAATAAATTCTTCTTTGTTTTTTTTAATTATTTCCAGGTTCTATAACTTTTGCCAATATGGGTATTGCTATGCTGGAACCTTCATTACCTTTGTGGATGGTGGACAATATGGGCTCTAGTCGCTGGGAACAGGGTGTAGCCTTTTTACCTGCCTCCATAAGTTATTTAGTGGGTACTAATCTTTTTGGTCCTTTGGGTCATAAGATTGGTAGATGGTTTGCCGCTTGTTTAGGTTTAGTTATTATAGGAGGTTGTTTGATTATGGTAAGTAGAGGTATTAAAAACAATTACTCAAATTTGGTTCAATATATTTAATGTATTCCTGAGATATAATATCGAAAACCATCATTAACAAAAGAAATCAAGCAAAATATGCTAATTTTTTCTTTAAAACAAAAAATCAGGCAAAGGATCACTTAGCCCGGGTTCACACACAGTAATTTTTCTTGTCACAATTCTGAGTTTATAGGAGAGAGAGAGAGAAGAAGAGAATACTAAACTTTTACTGTCCTTTACCTCTCTCGTCTACAAAGTCAGAATTGCGGCTCTATTTTTATATAAGTGAACCCCGACTTATATAAAAATGGAGCAAACAAACAATTATACACAAAAAATCGAGTAAAGGATCTTTAATTTTCTCTTATAAAAACTTTAGTAAAAGACCTTTAAGTTTTTTCATACACAAAAAAAACTTTCATACTCTAGTAAAAAGATTTTTAATTTTTCTCTTATACGAAACTTTCCTATATAAAAAAACACCCACTTTATTTACGGATCACAAAGTCCACTTCTATTATCCATTTGATTATCTCCAAAATTTTAAAATAAGAAATTGAAAGATTTTATTTTTTTCATACAACAAATCAAGCAAAGGATCTATTATATAATTAAAAAATAAATCGAGAAAACGATCTCTTATAAAAAATCTCTTATACAATTTTACAAAAATAGAAAAAAATCAAGCAAATGATGTTTAATTTTTATATCACATAATTTACCAAACAAAAATCAAGTAAAAGATTTTTAATTTTTCTCTTATACAGAAAATCGTTTCTATTAAAAAAACTCCCATTTTATTTACATACTCCCATGGCCACTTCTATTACCCATTTGATTTTCCCAAAATTTTACAAAAAATATGCATAAGATCTTAACTATTACTCTTATACAAAAAATCAAGCAAAGGATCTGTTTCATAATAAAACAATAAAGCAAAGGATCCTTTGCTTTATTTCTCTCTTACAAAACATCTCTTATACAATACAATAAAAAATCAAGCAAAAATATTTAGTTTTTCTCTTATAAAAAAAATTAAGAAAATCTCTTATATTCTTTTACAATTAAAAAAAAATCAGCAAATAATCTTTAACTTTCCTCTTATACAAAAACAGTCTCACACAATTTCCTCTAAAAAAAATTGAGTAAAAGGTCTTTAATTTTTCTCTTATACGAAAAACTCTTATACAACTTTTTTTTAAAAGAAAAACATGCATTTTATTTACAGATTCCCATGGCCACTTCTATTACCCATTTGATTATACCCAATGCTGGTCTTGGCTTTGCCATTGGTATGGTTGATTCTTCCATGATGCCCGAATTAGGTTATTTGGTCGATATAAGACATTCAGCGGTATATGGCAGTGTTTACGCTTTAGGAGATGTAGCTTTTTGTGTAGGCTTTGCCGTTGGTCCCGCTCTCTCTGGTACTTTGGTGAAAACAATTGGTTTCGAATGGATGTTGTTCGGTATTGCTATATTATGTTTCCTATATGCACCACTGCTGACACTGCTTAAGAATCCTCCAACACGGGAAGAAAAGAAGGTTGGTAGTGTGGGACTAGATGATGCTACAACAGCAACGGCTGTACAAGCAAACAGTCCAGCTATTTTACAAGATGGTCTTGTTAATACGGCTTATGAAAGTGAAAGGCTTTAAGATTTTATTTTATTTTATGTTCTTTTTGTTCAGCTTTAATTTTGTATATTTTCATGAATTATAATTTACTTGTTAAGTTAATTTAAAATTTAAAATAATTTTCTTTAGTTTTATTAAGAAACAAATTCACTCAAATTGTTAATTTTTGGAAAATTTAGTTTTTAATTTAAAATTTTTAGAATCTTTATTAAAAAAATATTATTTTCTTTAATTTACTTTATAGCAAAATACCTTTTAAGTGTTTAATTATTTTAAATTTATTTTTAAGTTTTATTTGGCTCTATTTTTAATTTAAAAACTTTATATATTTTTTCTTAAATTTATTACTTTGTATTTTTTTATTTTATTAATAAAAATAGTTTTGAAAATATTTTTGTTTTTGTAATTTATTGATTTACTTTCATTACCCATTGCTAGTTTCAAATACTCGGAAATCGGTAGAAATTTCTGATGTTTAATATATTCCTTTCTTTTTCTAGTCCCTTATCATTGGCGAACGTTCGGCAGTACGTTATGTTACATATCAAAATTACGATGATGACGAATAATTTTTGCAAACTCCTAAGGCTAACGATTCTCACTGAAAAACTAACGATAAAATATAATCTCTGGACTCAAGACTAAAAAAAATTATAAAAAAAAAACTTTACAAAAAAAATTTCAACCAATAATATCAGAAATATCATATGAAAAATTTATTGTTTTTGCTTTTGATGTTTTAAATTTGAAAATTTTATTTTTTACACGTTATTAAATTTAAAAAAAATATATATTTATAATATTTAAAAAAATATATATTATAAAGCAAATGGTTTAAAAAAAGAAACCACAAAAATTAAACAAAAAAAAATATATTAAACAAAAAACAAAAATAGTTCATTGAAACGGGTAAAAATACCATTAAAAAAAGTTATTAAAAAATTAAATTGAAAACAGAAAAAAATTATAAAAAAAATAATTTTTAAGTTTTGTTATAAATACTTTAATTATTTAATTTAAAATAAATTTTATAATTTATTACAACAATAAAATTGTTTGAAAACAAATTTGTATGAAAATCACTCAAAAATATTTATTTTTAATGGGTAATTTTCATAAAATTTATTTTCAAAAAATTTTATTGTAGTGCTGCCTCAGTCCCTTATTATTTGGAAAATTATATACAAATTATTGATAAATTTACTAAAACTTGAAAATTGGCTAAAAATAGCAAATGTTTTGAAAAAATTACTTAAATAGCTTTTTTTTTACAAAGTTTACTAAAATAGCCAATTTTTGTAAAAATTACTAAAATTAGCAAAATTCTTAAAAACATTAAAATAAGCAATTTTTTTGGAATATTTACTAAAAATAGCAATTTTTTAAAAGGTTTACTAAAAATAGCTATTTGTTGAATAATTTACTTTAAATAGCAAATTTCTAACAATTTCCAAAACTAGAAAATTTTTTTGGAAAATTTACTAAAAAAAACAAAATTTTGAAAAATTTACTAAAAATTACCAATTTTTGGTAAAGTTGTAAAAAAAAAACACTAATAAAAATTTTACTAAAAATAGCATTTTTTTTGAAAATTTTTAAAAACTTTTTAAAAATAGCACTATTTTTGTAAATTCACTAAAAATAAAAATTTTACTAAAAATAGCATTTGTTAAAAATTATTATAAATAGCAAATTTCTAACAATTTTCAAAACTAGAGAAGTTTTTTTGATAAGCTAGTATATAAGCCATATTTGGCCCTATGGGGTTGGTTTAATTGAAATAAATAAAATAAAAAAAAATAGCAATTTTTTCAAAAATTTACTAAATAGCAATGCTTTAAAAAATTACTAATAATAGCAAATTTCAATTTAAAAAAAATACTAAAAAATAGCAAAATTCTTAAAAATTTATTAAAAATAGCTCTTCTTTTTAAAAATTTACTAAAACTAACAAGTTTTTTTTAACAATTTCTAAAACTAGAAAAATGTACAAAAAAGCATATATTTGAAAAAATTACTAAAATAGCATAGCTTTTACAAAGTTTACTAATATTGGAATATTTTGGAAAATTATCTAAAAATAGTGAATTTTTTGCAATATTTTCTAAAATGACATAATTTTGGTAAATTGACGAAAATAGCAAAATTAGCTAAAAATAGCAAATTTTTAGAAAATTGGCTTAAAATAGCATTTTTTTAAATTTGCTGAAAATAGCAAATGTTTTGAAAAAAAAAATACTAAAATAGCTTTTTTAAAGCTTTACTAAAATATTTATTTGATGACAAGTTTACTAAAATAAGGAAGTTTTTTAACAATTTTCAAAACTAAAAGGCATATTTTTGATAAATTTACTAAAACTACAAAATTTGACTAAAAATTAGCAAATTTTTTTAAAAGATTTACTTAACAAGATAAACGTTTGGAAATTTTGCTAAAAAACGTTTTCACAAATAGTACTTTTTTATTTAAATTTAAATATTTAATTTCAAATGCTTATAAAATTTTTGGAAATTTACTAAAAATAGCAAATTTTTTTAAAATTTCCAAAACTAGATAATTTTTTCAAAAATTTACTACTTATTGGCAAATGTTCCGAAAAATTGCTAAATTAGCTTATGTTTTAAAACTTAAATTATATTTGTTTAATTTCAAAAGCTAGTAAAATTTTTTGAATTTTTAATTATAATTATATAAAAATATTTATAAAATAATTTTTTAATTGTTACTAAAAAATAACAGAAGTTTATTATTTTTTTTTTTAATATCAAATTAATTAATATTTTTAATATCTTTTTACAATTATTTAGTTAAATTATTGGCCTTATATTGTAAAACATTTCACCTCATTTTCAAAAAATTTTCATAGAAAATTTATTTTGGTTTTTCAAAAACTTTCTATGTAAAAATTTTCAAAGTGAGTTGAAGCGATTTACAAATTAAGAGGCTAAATGTTATTTATTAATAAAATCAAAATCTTATTAATATTTTGCTTAAGCAAACTATTAAAAATAATTCTTAAAAAAGAAATTTTCAAGAAATTGAAAATTTCTACTCCCAGTAAAAGAAGATTGTTGTCAATGTAACCACTGGAATTGAGATGAGTCAATATTTTTCTAAAAAATAAAATAAAAATTTCTTAAAAATAATAGAGAATTTCTTAAAAATAAGCAAAAACTTTTTAAAGAAAAAATCTAGTTTATTACCATTACAACATTGTAGCAATATTGTCTATTCACACTAGGCACATATTTAAAGACTTAAAACTTTTGAGTTATAAATGTAATAAAAAATTGTTTGTGTAAAAAAATATTTTACAATATATAGCAGGTTTATTTAGAATTTGATTTATAACTAATATATTTGAAATATTTGCCTAGTGTGAAGTATTTTGAATTCACACTAGACAAATATTTTTACAATATAAGACTTAAAATCTATTAGTTATTTTTTTTTAAGTTTATAAATAAGATCAAGTCACACTAGACAAATATATATTTAAAATTACTATACATTTTGACATTTGGCCATATATTCATTACATTAAAAATGCCAGATGTTTACTTTTAATCAAATAGTTGCCCAATATGTCCGCAGTATAAATTCAATTCTTTCCAATTGATATCAAACTAAATACTCATTTAAGTAAAATATCAAAATTTGTTACCAGCTTTATAATATTAAAATTTCTGTATACAAATTTATCTAATTAATCTTAATTTATCTGCATAAACATTGATATTAACATTTAGAGGTTTTTGTGTACTACTATGCAATCTCAATGGAGCCATAGTCTTAAAGTCCTTTTTATTTGAAGAAGTAGGCAATGAATGTATGGAGGACACCAGAGGTGGCTGTCTGGAGTTATTAAACTTTTTAGAAAATGTAGAAGTATTTAAAAGTTTAGGTCCTCCATTTGTAGCTGAACTATAAGGACTACAATAAAAATTATTATTTGAACTAGAAGTGGTAGCATTATTATCATATATTTTTAAATTCTCCTGAAAGAGTTTTTGAGACGAAAGTTTTTTATTAAAAGAATTTTCTTTAGAAGAATTCTGTGTTTGAAATGGTATTAAGCTAGGTAATCTTTCTTTCGATTTGTTATATTGTATATTAATAGGTTTCCTGACATTTTGGGAACTATACAAAGAAGTCAATTCTTTAATACGTTGACTTTGTGATTTTCTAAAATCAGTTACTTTAATTTGAGAATTTGAGGGAATTTTTGATAAGTTTTTGTTTCCAACAAAATTAGCTTTAGAATTATTAAACGATTTGTTTAGGGGTAAATTTAAATTATTACTTATAGAATCAGTTTGGATTTTAATATTAAGATTTTCCGGCAAACAGTTATGTTCCAAATTTTTAATATTTATATTAATTTCACAACATGAGCTTGAACTATGTCTATGATTTGCTCGTGTATTACGGGGAGTTAAAAACAATGAGGTATGAGCTCTGCTTAAAGCTGGAGGTATAGATGAGGTTTTCTGTGGTAATGGTTTTTGCAATGAGTTGGAGGTTATATTAAAATTTTGTTTAAGACTTTGGGAATTATATGACCTTTCCATGTTCGCTACATTCAAGGGTTTAATCGTTTCTGTTTTGTAATTTAAATTCAAGGAATTTTCTTTTGTTGTGGTTACTTGAGTATTTCTATAGGGCCATAGATCTTGTAAAAATTTTCTTCTACGTGTTTCTTGAAATTTAGTTAAATTTAATGAGGGTTCAACATTTTTTAGAGGAAAACTTGGAACGGTAGTACACTTATTAGAGCGATTAAAATCATAATTATAAAAAAATGTTTGACAATCTTTTTGAGTCTTTTGTTGTGGAAGTTTTGGCTGCACAATGTTTACAGGATACGAAGGTCTATCGGCATAATGAAAATTATAGGATTGAATTTTGAAGGGATCACGTTCGAAGGGATCTGGAACAGGCTGGCGACGTTTAGATGGAAAATTTCCCAAAGTGACTTTAAGAAGAAATAATATATTTGAATTTTTATTTTTTATATTACAAATGAAAACTTACAAATATTTCTCGTGTTCATGATAAATTTTTATAGAGATTTTTTTTAATTTTTTAAGAAATTTAGAATTTTCTAAAATAATTTAAAAATAAATGATTTAAATTTGGTTTTTAATTTGTTAAACTTAATTACAAAACAAACAAAGTATATTGACTTTTGATAAAAAAAAAATTCCCTCAAAAAAATTGTAAAGAAGAATAAAAAGTCAGGGTTTGGAAAATAATTGAAAAATAAATTATTTAAATTTGTTTTTAAATTTGTTAAACTTAATTGAAATAAGAAAACAACATTGATTTTTGATAAAACAAAATTCCCTCAAAAAAATTAAAAAATATAATATCAAATTAATCAGGGTTTGGAAAATAATTTGAAAATAAAATATTCAAATTTGTTTTTTAATTTGTTAAACTTAATTGGAAAAAATAAATATTTTTGATAAATTTCAACGAAAATAAAATAAAAAAATTCTGGGTTTGGAAAATAAATTAAAGAAAATCAGTGTTAGGAATTTTAAAATTAAAGTATTTGCAATATTGAAATTTTTAATTATTTTATATAAAACAAATATTCTTTAATAAATTTACAACGAAAATAAAATTAGGAAAATCAGGGTTCGGAATTTAAAAATTTCCCATATGGAAAATTAAAAGAGATTTTTTAGAGAATATTCTTTAAGAAAATATTTAGCAATTTATTGAATCATGTTACAAATTTGAGTGGAGCAGCGATGACAGAAAGGATTTTCTTTAGCTTTTTCAGTTTAGAAAAAATCCTGGTTAAAAATCTTCTTTAATTAAATCAATTTATAAATTAATTATTAAAAAAAACCTTATTTAAATTAAAAAAAAACATATTTAATAAAAATTTATATAGAAAATATTGCTAAATATAAATTAAAAAAAATAATAATAATAATAATTATAAATAAAATAGTTAAATATAAAACTCTGTAAAATTTTGCTTAAAATGCACAAGTTATCTGACACAAAAAAGGGAATAAAAAGTAGTTTTAGTATTTAAATTATTAATAAAAATAAAATATACATATAATTGTTATAAATTTAGAAATTAATTAAACAAAACGAAAATTGTTTAAAAATTTAAAAGAAAATTTTTAAATTAATTTAAGTATTTTTATGGCAAAAATTTGAATGGCTGCAAGTTTTTGTTTAATAAAAATACAAATTTGAAATTAAGTTAAAAAAAATTAAAAAAGAAATCTTTTTTGCATTTGAAATGAAAGTGCGATGATTCAATTCTTATTTAAACATAATGAAACTTTTTTTAATAAAGTTTCAATCTAATAAAAATGATAATATTTTCTTATTTTATTTGGACCAAAGGACCAAAAAAAAAAAAACGCTCACATAATGAGAGTCATTTTAAGCTTTCTCAATTAAACTTCTTTAATTTTATTGGTTCGTAGGACCATTTTAAAAAATTATTTTTTTTTTAAATTTTCAACAATTTTCGTTTTATTTATAAATTATAATATAATTATAAAATTTAGTTTTATAAGTATCATTGGAAAAAAACTCTTACAAATTTACAGTTTAACCATATTTAATGTAAATTTTTGGGTTAAATTTGCAAAACCAAAGTTGAAAAGCAAACATTTGTAGTTGAAAGCAGGTATTTATAAAAAGTTATATTTGAAAATTGTATATAATAAAATAGCTGAAATACTTGCTGATATTATTTAAAACTAAACCAAAATTTATATATAAATATTGATGTTTTAGAACGTTTCTTTTGAAAAAATTAATAAACCAACAAAAAATCCCAAGAATTGCCACAAAAATGCAATCATTATTATAATTAAAAAAATAAATAAATAAAATATTTAAATAAATCTAAAAAGCTTATGTACAGGGTATTAAAAATTAAAAAAAAAAAAGTTTAAAAGGTTTTCAAAGACATTATTCAGAAATATATATAAAATATTTCATAAATATATTAAAAAAAGTATTAAAAATAAAATTTATGTCCAATAAAAACCTATAAAAAGGTTAAAGGAGTATTATTGTGTGAATTAGACAATATAAGTTGGAAAATATTAAAAAGTATTTAAATATCTAAATTATGTATTATATTAACTATTTATCTAACATATTTGCACTTAAATAAAAAAAGCTGGTATGGGGTCAAACACACTATTCACTATAAAATTCAATCATTATTAAACTATTAATTACTACTTTAATATACTACTTTAATATAATATTTAATTAACTTAATCATACTAAATAAAATATATAATTAGCATTTAAAACAAGCTTTGTGGCCAAATATTATTATAATTATTAAAATTAACAATTAAAATTAATCCTAAAAATCATAATTATAAAACAAATTCCTTAAAAATTTCCAAAAAAAAAATTGTTTTGCATTTGAGCATAATAGTCAAAATATTTACTTATTAAAATTTAAAAAAAAAAAAAAAATATAATAAATTTATTATAACCTTAAAAACAATTAGCTTTTACATATTATAAAAAATAAAACAACTACATTTAAAATTACAATGGAAGAAACCACTTTGACATTAAATTATAAAAAAAAAGTTATTTGCAAACGAAACAAAAATCTTAAGAGGAAACCCTTAACAAAAGCATCTAAAACTTAAATATTTATATAACAAAAACAAAATAATTTATGTATTTTGAATTAAATTAAATATTTTAGATTTTTAAGAAAATTTATAAATGGATTTAAATTAAAGTAAAATTACAAAAATAATTAAATATGAAGAAATTTGAAGAAATTAAATACGTTGTTGGTGAATAAAACTGAGCTACACTCAAAAAAAAAAAAAAAAACTAGACTCTTATTTAAATTGAACTTAAAAAGGTATGTAAAGAAAATGTTTTCATGTTTTTTTTTTTTTTTTAATTTTCCTTGTAACCATAAGTAAATTTTAAAGACGCCTTAAAGTATGCTCTTATACTTTAACATTTATAAAACTACATTATAATGCTTAATAACGAATTAACGAATTTCGTTAATTCAATAAACAGACATTTTATGAAAATATCCTGTAAAATGAAAATCTTTAGCTTAAACAAGGGCTTCAAAATAAAACTAAAAAACGTTTTGTCCGATATCTCAGTTATTATTGAACCGATTTATTTATTTTTCTACACAAAAATTAAAAAAAAAACCGAAACTTCTTTGCAAACACAAGGTTCACAACAAAAACAGAGGCTTTAGAAACTCGAAAACTGGTTTAAAATTTTCTAAACAAGTCTCCGAACTTGCAGATGCAGAAAACATCAACTTATTTTATCTTTGACAAAAATTGTGTAAAATATAAAAGGAATGACGACAAACTTATATATACCCCTAAAACCTGTGATGAAAAATAGTACAAAAAATACTTTAAAAATCTTAGGTGTGAGAGGAGATGGGATACCATGTTTTTAATTCACTTGATTTCTCTCGCCTACCAAGTCAAAATACGACCAAAACTTACTAAATCTTTTTTTTCCAAAATTAAACATCCATATTTATCAACTTTATATATTTTTATTAAAATATTTTTTTTT
>MINK01005578.1:0-19625 GCA_001735545.1 Phormia regina
AAGGGTTAAATGAATGCACATTTCAATAGTGTTTAATGAGAGCTTTTCAATGATGTCTAAAATATAATTTAGGATAAAAAATGGTCACAACATTCAAACTTTCAAAAAATACTATTTTAAATAAAATCATTGAAAAATTTTATAACAGCCGTATTACATACAAAAAGTTAGTAAACTTTTATCATTACTTTTTTGTATTTTTAATTTCGTTAGTTTTTTCACAAAAGTAAAAAAATGTGTAAACATTTTGTTTTTTAGGTATAACTTCTAACATTTGAAATATTTTTTGATTTAGAGCGGTAGAAAAGTTTTGTAGGAATTTAAGATTTTCCTATTATAAAAAAATTTATAGTTTTGCGGTGCCAAATCAAAACATTTTTCATGATAAATTTTGAAAATTTTGTAAAGTTAAATAAAGGTTATAGTTAAATTTTTCCCATTTGGTACAACAAATAAGGAAATATATTATTTTGTGTAATTTGCGAATAAATTTGCAATAATCGCGCTTATAAACTGTAATATATAATTACTATCCTGAGTCTGCGTAAAAGATTTTTATGCAGTTATAATTTCCACTTAATGGAACTGTTCAATAAGACCTACATGTAAAGTAATATGTTTCAAACTATATATATATATTTTTGTAAATACATACAATATAAAAAGAATCATTTACAAATTATCCAATTCATACCAGTAAATAACCAACATACATGGTACTTGCTTTATAAATAATTACGTTCAAATATATAGATTTGAATTTCTACAAATAATAGAAAAACTTGTTATTAGTTGATATTTTTAATTCAATATTTACAAAATATCGAGATGATTACTGATTATACAAATACAAAAAAAATTGACATAATTTACTATTATTTGAATTATGGTGATCTGGTGATTATAATATTTCACATTTGTGCATAAATATTTTGCATGAAATACTACAGAAACCTATACATATATTTATATAATCAATTATTAAAATATACATACAATTAGAATTAACTATTCTTTCCATTTCTTAAATTTAGTGCAAATTTAAAATAAAATTTTTTTTCTTCCAACGTGCACGTGGGAATAATAATTAGCTCCATTGTAAAAAATAGGGTTTAGAATTTTTTAGTGAAAGTGTACAAAATATTTCTTTCCTTCTTTTTATTTTTTTAGAATTTAAAAAATATGATTCCTATATTTTTTATACATACATATATTATTTATATATGTATATTTATTAGTTTGTGAGTTATTGTATTTTGAAAATGATGAAAACCCTTCGAACCGCCTTTTATTTTAAAAAGCATACATTTTAACTATTTAAATTGCATTATGTTAAGTATAATTTCAAATTAAACTTGATAGAATTGTCTTCCTATTCAAGACAAGAAGTTTTTTCTTCTTTAATTTACTTAAATAACATTTAATATTTAGTTAGTTTTAATTTACCATCTATTAATGTAATAATATATTATTAATATAAAAAATATTTTTCTTAAATCACGAACGTTTTTTATTCAAAATAAATGCAAATAAATATCTGTAATAAAATTCATAATATTCTATTTCTTTTCATTTTACTGGGCATTAAAGAAAATTACTTACCTTTCTCCAAATTTAATCATAAATAATAAAAAAAAATCAACGTTAAACACTTCTTAGCAACACTTTTCTTTTTAGCGATTTTACACTAAAAAAAACGCAGAAAATTGTTTTCCATTTTGTTATTTAATTTCTTATAGAAAAAATTTACAAAATCGGTAGGAAATATATGAAAATATATGTTGTACGAAGAACATGCAAAATTGAGGTAGTTAAAATTTCAAAAGCAAATAATTCGAAAACAAAAATATTTAAAATCGAATACAATTACGAATTTTATATTTCAAAAGTTACCTACTTTAAGCCCTCTTAGCTCCGACCTTGAAAGGCTGTTGAGTGCCCTTTCCAAACTTATCATTGTACACACCTCTGCTACACCTACATATATTAAATTTTAATTTTAATGCTAATTTCTAATTAAGTATTTTAAGCAAGAACTTGTAAGAACCCCTGCTTTAAATGCTACTTTTGCTGTATAGAATATATCAAAATATTATTATTATTATTATATTTTTTTTGCTATAAATTTGTCAAAGTTTGTATTTTAAGATGTTGTATAACAATTTTATAAAAATATTTTTTTGAACACTTTTTTCGACAAATTATCTTTAAAGACGTTTATCTTAACAAAGTCCACCTTCAATTATTTTTATAATATTTTTATAGGAAGCTGTATCAGTATACTTACAATAGAAAAAAAATTTCAGAGATCAAATTATAAAAATTTTAAATGGAATTACTCATTTCTTTTACCTAAATCAGTTTTAATACTAAAAAAATATACTGGAGTGAATAATTAAATTTGATGACAATTTAAATTTGTTTTATCCTAACTTAATTTTAAATGGAAATAATTAAACAAATTTTTATTGTTTTGCATATTATTTTTTATTTTCTTTTTTTTTAATAATTACGTTTTTTTTTTTTTTTGTTTTTTCTTTGGAATATGTTGATGTGTTTTATTTAATAGGAAAAGAAATGATGTAGCATTTGTTTAAATTTACAATTATTAAACTTTGTTTAAATTTTATTTATATTTGTTTTTATTTTTTTTTATATAAACATTGTTTACTATTTTAAAAAATTGTTTAACGTTGGGCTGGATTAAATGGACAGGTTGATAACGAATTTTAAGAAAAAATATTATATATATATTTTTTAATGGAAAGGGATTTGATTTGAATAACAATTTTTATATAATGTATAAAAAAGTTTTCATAAAAGCTTTCAAATTCTAAACCATGCTGGGAGTTGTATTAAAAAAAACATTTTTTTTTTAATTTGTTGAAGATTTTAAATGGTAGTAACTGACAAATCCCAGCGTTTTGTTATAAGATTTTTATTTATTTTTACAATTATACTATATTTTAGGTTTGAATGTTTTTTTTTTATTAAATGCATTTTTCTATTTATGTTATTTTTAATAGTTTATATATATATATTTTTTTTTTAATTCAAGCGTTACAAAAATAGTACTATTTTCAAACTGGTTTATTTTTTATTTACCCAAATCTGTTTAATAATGTTATTTTTTTCTTGTTTATTACATTGACGATTTTATTTGTTATACTTTTAAGTTTCACTAAAAATGTCTAATATTATCCAAAAAATTTTAAAGTTGAAGTTAACTCTTTTATAATTATTTTCTTTTAATACTGACAAAGCAATTGTTTGGGGATAAATTAAGAGATACAATATCGATCGATATTTCAAATGGTATTTGAAAGTTCGAAAGATTTAGAACGCAACAAATTGATCCCTGTTTAAATTGTACGTAGTTTTTAATTAGAGATATTGTTACTCAAAATTTTTGTAAATTTGTTGTTTTTGAGTTATGATAAAAAAATTTACTTATTTGTGAATAAATTAAAAAAAAAAAACGATAAATTTTTATAATCGATATCTGAACATTTTTTAAGTTAACATTATTTATGTGGAGGTGTCTAAAAAAATTATAATTTTACTTAAAAATTAAAAAAAAAAAAACTTCCCAATTGAATTAAAAATTTTGACCATGCTTTTACTACTGGAACCACACAAAATTGCATCAAAATTTGCATAATGGTTTTTCAAGCTTTTTTTTTGCTGTTGACCTGTGTAGTAAATTATAACATTGAATTAGTATTAAAATATAATAATTTTCAATTTGAATTTGGTAAATGAAAGATGAATGTAAAAAAAAATACTGCACAAACAAAAGGTTTTAATAATTTAATCTTCCGATTTATGATATACTCATCGGAATTGGATTGAAACGAAAATTAAATCCAATTTCAATTTGAAAGGGTTTATGAAAACGTAAAAAAACTAAATTTGTTAAATGATTGATATTTCCGCTCTTAATTACATTTTTATGCTCTTAAATAATGAATAAACGGTTTTAATCTTTGTTTTAAAATTCTCCTGATAAATTAAATTTTCAAATTCAATTGTTAAATTTCATAAACAGAAATCGAATACATAAACCCAATTTATTGGTTTTGTTTAGAAATTTTTGTAAAACCAATCCGGTTTGGATTTTGTAAACAGACTGAATATTTATAAATTTCAAATAACCGAAATATTTGTCCACAGTGAACATCAGATATTTAGTTGTATATTATTTTAAGTTTTTGACTACATCTTAAACAACTTAAGTGGTAGACAGTTGGTTTTTAAAACATATTTGTCACGTGTGACTCTGGCATAAGTGAATTCTCACTAAGAAAATTTATTTATCCGTTTCAGTTTTTTATTATTTATATTTTACTAAATTTAATACCTGGCGGTTATTGTATAATTTGTTTCGAAAATCATAGTATATTAAATACAATTTCGAAAGATTTTCTTTTCGAATCGATTAAAACTATAACCCCTGATGAAAGAAAAATTTTCAAAAATAATTAATTTGAATTCCGCAAATAATAAAAAAATAGAAATAAAAATATTATATTTGTTTATGTTTTTCTGTAATGATTTATAAATATTTTTGTTTGTTTATTATTTTATTAAATAAAAGATTTTTTTATTTCATTTAACTATGAATTGTTTTAAATTTATGTATAATAATTTTTTATTTTATTAATTTTATTTTTCTTATTTTTTATTTTTATATATATAATTATAATTATTATTATTATTATTATTTTTTGTTTAAATTAAATTTAGCATAATATTAACATTTATACTTTTAATTTTGCTTTAATTAAAATATATTTTTTTGTATATATAGAATATTTTTTTGTTGTATTAATTAAAAATTAAATTAAAATCATTAAAGAAAGAATATTAAACATAATTTTGTTTACAAATTTTCCAGAATACAATTTTTCATTTTTCTTTTAATAGAAAAAAAAAAAAACTACACGACGATTTTTTTTTTTAAATATGATTTTCTCTCTAAATATATAAATAGATAATATATACTATATATAAATTTATATAAATGTTTTAAACTTTTTTCATTTTTTAATTAAGTTTACAATTACATTTATAACTGATCTCTTCTATTTTTATAGTAATTTTTTAATATATAAAAAGACGATAATTGTTTGTTATTCCTTCTATTGTTTTAGTTAAATAAATAATAAAATATGGTTGGCTTTTTAATTGAAACTCGATGAAAAAATTCACGACTTTAGTAATGAATTACAATTAAAATTTTATAAATAAACAACAAAATAATATATATATGTATTTATTCTGTTTTCTTTAATTTCTTTTTATTTTGTTATGCTATTTCTTATTTAAAATCATAAAAAATTTCTTTTAGTTTTTTTTTGATTAATATAAGAAATTGTCAATATTTATAAAGAATTGGTGGTGTTGGTAGTGTTGGCTTCTTTTTAGTAATTTTAAATAAATTATTATTACTTAAATTTTTAGTAGAACTGAAATATGTTTGACTGTTTTTGTAGGTTTGTTTGTTTTTGTTTTTTTAATGTATTTATTTAATCGGATTCATCTTCCCGGTCATCGAAACCCGTTAAATCGACAGCTTTTAACATACCCCGAGATATCGCATATTCAATCAAGGCCAAATGACAGAAAACATATTGGTCAGGCATTTGTATTGAGTAGGCACGTTGGGAACGTATTCTTTCAACTGTGCCACGAATATCTGCCGTACCAACATCTTCCAGACGAGATATGCAAATGTCCAAAGTAATAAATGTACCTTGAAAAAAGAATACAAATTAATAAATAATTTAAATAGAAAATTTAAAAAACTATCAAATTTTTACCTGTTCTTCCTATACCAGCACTACAATGTACCACAATTGGTGGCCCTCTTGGATGTCCAGCCCATGTATCACCTAATGCTTGTACCATTTGTACTTGTTTCTCGCGCACCTTTTGCAGGAAGGTTATCATGGCCATGGCTGTACTGGGTACACCATAATCTGGCCAACTGGTAAATTGCCAATGTGACACATTTCTTACTTCATCAGTCTAAAAATTAAAAAAAATGTATGGTGTTCAAATAATAAAAGAAAGGAGAGTATGTCTCACCTTTGTATTTCTCAATTCTAATGAGGCTACTGTATAATCCTCATTAGTTTCTATACTAAGTGTTCGCACATGGAAGTTACCAAATTCTAAGGAACTATTTTCTTGAGGTTCCCAATATTGACCGCATTTAACGCGCCCACGTTCCATAACGCGTGTTGTCATAACTATAACTAAACAATGTTGTTCCCAGATCATACGCCAAAAATCTTGGGATGTCTTTGGTAATGGGCCTAAAAAGAAAAGTAATAGAAAAAATAAAATATAGTATAATATATAATAATAAAAAAATTATTCATGTTTTTTGAAAACTAATTCCATATTACTTCAAAGCACTTCTTTCTCTGAATGAATTATTATTGGAACTTTTGTAAAAATGCACCTTTATAATTTGTATTATACGTTGTACGTTAATGCAAATAAATAATTTAAATTTATAATAAAAACGAATGTCGACAATAATGCTTGCTAGGAGAGTAAGTAAATTCGGGTCATACAAAGAGTTCATTATCCCCGAAAATTTTGTACAAAAAATAAATAAATTATTTCCAAGAATTTTATCTATTGATTTCACGCATTGTTTCGCATTTTGCAATCCGTTCTTCTACGAGTTATTAAGATTACGTCAGCTGAAAAATAAATCTTTTAACACAACCCCGTTATTGTATTAATTGTTAAAGTTTTATATGAAGAAAAATTATACTTTAAAAAAAAAAAAAATTTGGGTAAAATCTTGCTTTATGAATATGAGGACTTTTCCATTTAAAACATCCAACTTAAAGTATATCAATAAATTCAGAATCATTTTCCAAGTCCATTTCACTGCTAGCTTGTTGTCTAAGTATGTAAAACTGAGACACAAAGAAGATAATTTGATCTAATTTCGGTAATTGGTCTTTTATGGTAATTGGTTATGCAAGGTCCATTGCATGACCTTGCATATGCAAATATTCCCTGGAATAGTGTTGGAATACTCATAAACACGATGCCATGATTTCAAAAATATATGAACATACGGTTCATAATTAAGCAAATCTACCAGGAAATTATTCTCAATTTATAAAAACTACATTAATTTCAGTTATGTAATTTTTATGCAAGTACCAAGATAGGCCCATAATTGGACATTCGAAAATCATTTTGTGCCACAAATGCAAGTGTATATGATATTATTTATATTGTTGGACTTTAATTTGTGATTTGTTTTCATTGATAAATCTATTATGTTAAAATCATTAAAATCATTTCGTAAAATCATAATTTAGCACAAAAAAAAAAGTTTTTTAGTAAAAAGTTTTTTTTTTTTTTTTTTAGTGAAAAATTTGATTTTCAGTGAAAATGTTTATTTTTAGTTAAAATTCGAGTTTTTATTGAAAAAAAAATTGTGTTTTTGGTGAAACATTTACATTACAAACATGTAATAAATGAATTATTTCTTAATAAATTTACACATTTTTAAACAAAATAATTTTAAACAGAATTCATAAACAAAGGTTTCACAATGTTATTTTAAAATTTCAAATATATTTTCAAAAATATTTTTAAAACGTGATATATCAAATAAAATCAATTAACAAAATAGAAAATGTGTTCAAAACTTAAATTTCATTTTGGAAAAAATCTTATGCGATAAAAATATTGCACTTTTTTTTAATGTTGAATCAAATAAAACATCAACAAATCAAATGTAATTGAAACCTTCAAAGGCGATGTTTATTGCATGACAATTTTTCTATTCTTGTCTTTAAATCTAAAATTGACTGGATGAAATTGTAATAAAGATTTTCAAGTTTTTAGAGGTCTTCCAAAGGAATACGAAATAGACATGTTAATGATTTTTTGCAGATATTTTTTAATTAATCGTGTTATAATCGATCTATTGACACAATACCTTTTACAAATTTCATGGCGAAATGAAGCATTTTTAGTAGGTATTTCTTGTCATGATTCTCAGAATTGTTAAAATCGAACAAAACATGATTTAAGCACAAAAACGAATATAACTATAAATGTAGTAATTTAAAAATAATATTATCATTCACAAATGCAAAATTTTGCGATTTTGTTGACTTTTCGATCGCAAACTTTTCAAAATTCAAAAAAATAAAAAAAGAGATATTTAAATGTCTCCATTTGGAATGCGTATGTCAAATATTAGCAAAATCGGAAAACACTCAATATAAAATTGTAATTTTTTATAAATCTCTAATGGAATTAATGTAATATATACAAAGAGGTGCTTTTATTCTGGCCAATACTAATGACACTCTTATACTTATGTATAAGAAAATTAATGGCGTTTCTATTATAAACATTTTTATTATTTTTAAAAATTCATTCATGATTTTGATAACAGCGTTAATATTGTGAATGTTTTTCTTTCAATATTGAACAGTTTATTTTTGTTGGATATAAATAATTATTAATTTCCGTATTACGATTACATTGTAAAAATGTACGGCTGTAAAATTTTATAATTTATGCAACAATATGCACTTAATTCCTTGAATCCAGTCACAGAAGAGTTACTTCTGTGATGAGTGATGAGATTGACATGCTGGTGATTGTTTGGGAAGAAAATGTTTTTCTATAACTTTTTTTTCGAATTTCATATAAAACTTTTTTAAATACAACATATTTAAGAAAATATTAAAAGAAAACAATTTAATTTGATGTAAGAATATAACAAGAGTTATAATAGAAAATATAAATTCCATTCATGATAATTATTATTAAAAAAACAGAATTTTCATTTCAATTTAACCTTAAACTACTATATTATTTCGTAGATGCTTCTTGAAAAAAAAAATATATATATATATCATGGAAAACCGATTTGATCACCCTATTACTTACTCAAAATATTCGATACCTGGCGGTCAGGTATCGATATTTCTACCACAATTTCCTTTCAAAACAATTCTAATATAAAAAACAAACAAATATGAATAACAAATATACTCTATAAAAATAAGTCTATTTATTAAATAAATGACAACACAGGTCAAGGTTAAAAAACATCTAATAGTAGTATACAAACACATATACATATATGTACAAGAAATATAAGGAAAATATACAAAGATTTTTAGAAGGTAACTCACAACTTGAAATTCTCTAAAGAAAACTATAATTATTAAGCCTTAAAATATATTATGTATTTATGATTTTAAAAATTATAAATAAAAAATAACATTTCGTGCTTATTAATTAATACAAGCGTTTGCTTTAAAAAAGTACTTAGCAGCTGCTATATTCAAATCATTTATAAGACTTCATTTAATGACACAAGTACTAAAACAGGGCAGGCAGGCAAACAGACACCATTGAACATTATTTCATACCTACTTTTGCTATGACTACCACGTTAAAATACTTAAAATGAACATGGAAGAAGTGTAGATTGGAGAAATTGTAGTAAAGAACAGTATAAAATAAATCAATATAAAACCGCATTAAATAAAAACAAAATTAAACAAACATGTATTATAAAAATACAAGGACGTACATTAACTTAAATAAAGTACACAAACGTATTATATTTAGTATTGTTATTATTGTGTTTGCTGTTATTGTTTTTGTTTTTGTTTTACAAATATATATATATATGTGTAATATGTAATAAATACTTTAAAATGTTTGATGTTTAATTAATCAAAAATTAAGTGCATTTAATAATTAGTATTTGAAATTAAGGTTAGGTCAAAGAATTTAAGCACAAACAACCGCGAATTTTATATTTGGATCGTCCGAAACTATATACCCACCATCATGTAATTGAAATTTTACATAACATGTGAGGTGGGCGTTAAAGTGAGCGGACCAATCCTATTTTTTTGGTTCCAAATTTACATTGATCCTTGAACTATTTGTACGAAATTTCTTTGACGTTTCACCTTATAAGGGAGCTGGGCTTTTCTAGCCTACTTTTGAGCCTCGAAGTTAAACTACAACGTAGACCCTGTGTTTTTAGTATTTTGTCCATAATTTTTTGTTTATTAACTGATAATTGTGTCAAATTTTGTCCTTCTAGTTTGTCGCTTTCGATCCCTATTCTGATTTCAACATACGGACGGAAAGACATAGACCCAGGAAATATATACTTCATGGGGTCTTAAATGATTTTTTCGAATGACAAAATCAATATACCTTCCTTCACCTTTTTGATAGTAGGTGTAGAACTTGGTGNNCTTTTTGATAGTAGGTGTAGAACTTGGTGATATTTCTGTTCTGTGTTTGATTTGGGTGATTTCATTAAATAACAAATGAAACTTCTAAAAGGATATACGAGTGTTGCAAGAAAAAATTCCTTTTTAGCATTAAAAAATACAATCAATTCTAATTGGTTTCACTGAATCTCGACTCTTAATAAATTTTTTCTTTTATATTTAAACTTGAATCTAACGTCAGAATTGTATGCACACCATTTTTCGAGCACAGTCTTCGTTTTAAGACAAAATTTTTTATTTTATGTTTGAGGTATACATGAAAAATAGAAAGTTAGAAATGGAAGTCATATTGTAGTATATTTTTCTTTAACTTTGTTTAAAAAATTTGCGATAGAAAATACTGATACATTTTCTTCTTAAAGAGATCTAAAAAGAAACTCACATTTATACAGGCCCTACTTGTATGGAAAAAATAATACTTGTATTGATGTTAATCAAAATTTTCATCCTAACATTATCCTTTCGTGAACTACATCACAATGAAAATAGGTTCTTTTTCGCGTTTTTGGATTTTTTTTCATATTTCTGCCAAAGGAACAATATCGCAAGAAAAGATTTTAAATCACATAAACAAAATCACTGTGTGGGTTACAAACGAAAAAAAGTTAACTATTTTTTTCTTATTACAAAATGGAAAAAAATATATACTAATATTGTTCCGTTTATGGATAAAATCTTTGATAACGAGTTGCGAATTTTTTCTTAGGGACATTGACATGTAAAAAAGTTTGTCACTTGTTATCAAACATACATTATTTGAATACGGCTGTAAAAAGTTGCATTGTAGTTGATATACATTATTTAAAAAAAAGTCTTCCAGTGGGAACATATTTAAATATTTTTTCCATAAAAACCTGAAAATAAACATTTTTTTTTATTATTTGTCCGTATTCTGCTCATTAATGCGCATCTTTAATATTTAAAATTGCAAAAATAACTTTATTTCACTTAATAAAAATAAAAACATACTACATATTTTGCTCTATAACTAGGTAATGTAAATATAGAATATATGTAGTTGTTTTTGTTCCTTGCACATTTTTAAATCTCTCTCCAGCACCACATTACTTTTCTCTCTAACTATTTGACCATTGTAATGCTTCATTTTTTTTAAAAAACATAGAGTACTGGAAATAATGATAGAAAAAGTGTATTTGAACACAAATGATGACAACATGGATAAAAGATAAACAGAAAAAAGTGAGGAATAAATGAAGAAGTAAAAAAAGGAAAATATACAACTAAACGTCCTTGTGTTTAGATACATGTTGATTTTGTGCTGTCATTATTTGTGTTTAAATAAAATATTAGGGTCAGCGGTAAATGATGGGTTGTTTGTTGATTGGTTGATAGACGACATAATATAGATTTTTTTTATTTTTAAATAATTATCTCTTTAGGGTGCTGGAAATAATAAGTGATATATGAGGGAAACGTAAAGTATAAAAATGCTCACTTTTTTAAGTTAGTTTTTGATTAAAAACTTCATATTAATTTATGTACAATGAAATCTTACAGGTATAAGTATGTGTTTTCAGACGAATAACGAATAACGTGACTGGGTGAGTTTAATTATAAAGTTTAAATAATATATATGGATACAAACATTTAATAAAATTAAATCATAACATACCTTGTGTTGAAATGTATGCATTTTTTTGTTTGTAACCATCTACAAAATTGGCATTTATATAGTCAGATAATTCATCACCATCGACGCGAGATAATACTACTCGACTGTGATCATAACAAAGGACATCTGTATAACGATTTTTGGTCAAATTATTGCGCATTCTATAAAATACAACAATCAAATATTAAAATACGAACACGAAATTAAAACGAATATATGTAAATAAGAAATAAAATAAATATTAAATATTTACCTGGCATGTAAGAATGTACCATCGGGAGCTCGACTACGTATTTCGGCATATTCCTTAACGAGTCCCTGACGTCCCAGTGTTTTTACCATTTGAACAATTTGTTCAATTGTTTTCGGATCACCCTCTTGGCCAGCCAGACTGTCGTCATCACTAAACCCAGACGAGGCACTACTTGGTGGGTTCTCTGTCCAAAAATCACCGAGACCCGTTTGACAAACACCACCTCCTCCACCGCCTCCGCCCCCGCTACCTACTAAAGACGTTGCTGTTGTGGCTGTCGTTGTAACAACACCGTTCACCAGTGTTGTTGTATTGTTTATATCACCGTTTGGCGTTGTAACGCCGTTTGTTAAATTTAACAATTTATTATTATGTATGGGCGATGTATTATTAATAATTGGGGTGATGATGGTGTTGTTGGTAATTGGCACTAATGTATTTTGATGACCGTTTGTTATGGGTGTTGTTACTGTTGATGTAGTTTGTATATTTTCGTTTGGTTCCGCCAGAAATCGTTGACAATCACCGTTTGTCACTACTCCGGCGGATGATGATGTGATGAGTTGCTGCTGTTGTTGTTGATTGTTCGCTGTTGGCGAAACAATTAAATTATTTTGATTTGTATTCGCTGCTACTGCTGTTGTTGACAAACCACCAATATTGGCGAGCAATTCGTCTTCACGATTCGTCATCGATTTGCGGCAATGCAGCAACCATGTGTTGTGTTCAATTTCCAGTGTACCACCGAGATGTATGGGTAATGCTTTGCGAGGCACGTGTAAACTCAGTGTAGGCACGGATACTGTAAAAACGCGTTCGCGTAATTTTTCTCTTACAAATAAACGCAGTATTTTGAAAGGAGCTTTAAACCACAAGGGCGCTGTTACAATAAGAACTTTTTTTAAACGCGCCGGATAGCCACCCTAAAAATAGAGAAAAAATATTTTAAAAATTAAAATATTAAAAAAAAACTTATTGTTTAAGATTTACTTTTGTGTTTATAATTAAAATTTCATTTTTATTTCTTTTTATTATAATATTTCTTAGAATTTAAATTAATACTTAAAATATCACGCTAGTGTTGTTTTTTTTAAGATTTATCTTTTTATGATCTTAAAATTATTAATCTCTATTAATTAAATGTGTAATAATATTAAACATTTGTCACGATTTACATTTAATATATATATTTTGAAAATTTCCATTTATTTCCTGAATTATTAAACAACAAATTTGAAATCTTGTGTGTTGTAATCTGTGCAATCATGTCATCGTTTATAAATAGTTTATGTTTAATTTCTTTTAAAATAATTAAACATTTATTAAATGAATTATTACTTAACTTTATTATTATCACTATATTTATTTGAATTAAGTGGTTAAACGAAATGATTTGTCATTGTGTGATTTATATGATTATGTTCTCATGATTTTTTTTATTATTAATATAATTTCATAATTCAAAAACTGAAAGTACAGTTTATTAAATAGAGAAATAAACCAGGCTTCATTAAAATTAAATTAATTTCATTTAAATGAACATTTAATTTTATAAGGCGACTGAAAACTTTATTTTATTACTAAGTTTGTGTTCATGCAATCTTTGCTCTTACTTTATAAACATTTTAATTTTTCTGTTCACTACCCTTTTTTTTTAATTGTTTTACCCTTTTTTTATTTTTAATTCAAATTAAATTTTAAACTTTTAAATTAATTCCAATAGAAATGCATAGAAATGTTATAAGTTTTCATTTTCTTAGAATTAAAAATTATAAAAAACATTCAATCATTTATACAAAATACCAACGAAATTTAGGTTACAAGTATTTTTCTATAAACATATTGATATAAACGTGAAAAAAATAACATTAGAAACATTAGAAAATCTAGAAAGGGTGAGAAAAAGGGTGAGTAAGATCTATAGCCCACTTTATTTTTTAGCACTATAAGTTTGTATTTTTGTTGTTGCTATTTGTGTACAATTAAAATACGCATTGACCCAAAATGTTACGGCCGTAATCACTTTAACTATGGGGTTTTTAATGCATTAAATATTATTAAAGAAATTGAAAAACAAGAGACAAAAGAAAAACGACTTTGGAAAAAAAAAACAAATGAAAATGAAAAATAAAGAAGGTTGTTAAGTGAAAAATTAAATACTCTTGAATGTTCGAGTTTGTTCTACTTGTGTAGATTTGTTCTATTGTTTCCAATGCAATTGTTATTGTTTGCCTATCTGTCTGTTTTTATGACATTTTTGCTAGATTATTTATTATGTACATATTCTTAGTTAAATACAAGAGGAAGAAGAAGAAAAATTAAGCGCTTTTTCTTGTGTGATATGTTTACCCGTCCCACCTAAATGACAGCCTGTCTGACTACCCGTTACAAGTTGTATAAATTTTGTAATAATAAATAATTGAATTGGTTTTATTTATTTAATATGGTTATGTTTATATTATATATTTAATTATATCAAATTTAATAGATATAATTAAATATTATTTAATTATTCAAACAATTTGCTAATATTTAAATTAAATTTCATTTCAAAATATTTAAACTTTTCTTTTAAAAATCTGTACAATTTCTTGTAGTACAGTGCCATACATTATTATTATTGTTTTTTTTTTTTCAATTCAATAATTTGACTGATTANNTTATTATTATTGTTTTTTTTTTTTTTTTTTTTATTCGCCATTCAATAATTTGACTGATTAGTGTTGAGTTTTTTTCTTATAAAAAAAAACTACAATAGATTCATTATAATATTTTTCTTAATCTATAAAAATCCTTTTCAATTGATTAACATTCATTTTCCCTTAAGGCCCTATTATATTTTAATTTCAAAAGAACTTTTAAGAGCAGTCAGTTGTAACATTTATTCTTACAGGAATTTCCTTTTTTATTTATTAAATAGTAATAAAAAGAATATAAAAAAATAAATATACAAATATATATTTTTATTTTTATAATATTTTTATTTGCATGCCAACAAACCATATATATATTTGTTTTTGGAGGTTGTTTCTTTAGTTTCAACACCCTTTTTAAGGAAAACATAAGAAATTCTTAAAAAAAAAAATAGTAAACCTTTTGATGTTTGTAATTTATATACAGAAAAAAATATTATCTTTAATTTAAAAGGGTGTTAAATATAAAAAAAGAACAGCTTTAGGGAATTAATAGTGGTATTGTGAGAAGGGAACAAAAAAAAAATATATATATATATAATTTGGAACACTGACCTGTATTACAAATAAAAAAATTATGATAAAGAAAATATTATATTTAATATAAAAACTGGGTCATCACAAAAAAAAAAATAAAATAAAAAACAATAACAATTAATTACATCATTTCTATTTTTATTTCAGAAGTTTCTAATTATATTTAAGAAATTTCTATTTATATTTCAGAAAATTCCATTTATATTTTAGAAATTTTTAATAATGTTTCAGAAATTTCCATTTGTAGTTCAGAATTTTCAATTTGTATTTCAGAAAATTCTCTGTTTATAATTTATATCCTAATGTAATCAAAAACAAAATAGTTTCAAAAATAATTATTTGACAAGAATCGTGTTATTGAAGTTTATTAATTTTTTTAGAAATAATTTATAGGGTGATGCCACATTAGCAATAAAAATAAAATATTCTAAGAATTGTGTAATTTGCTCGTAAAAAAAAATACGAAATATAATGAAATATTGAAAAATATATATAAACAAAAATAACATATACGATATATAAATATACCATAAATATATTATATCACTATAACATTTGGATAAGTGATTTACTAATGTAAGTATAACGGCCGTTATTATAACCTACCTATAAGGTATCAGATAGTTAAAGATAAGATAAACTAAAGTGAACGATAAAGTGTGCTTTATATACTTTTGGTTATTACAACTTGGTTTTAAGGTAAATTTTGTAATTTTGATAATACGGCAATATCAAAGCAAAAACCAATTACTTTTGGCCACTTAACGTAGAGGCAACATGTACTATTTGAACGTAACTGCCGCTTACGGAAATATAAACAAATAAATTTTTAAAATAAATGAGTTTATATGAATATAGACAGACAAATTACTAAAAACTACAACGGAATAAATATAATTTTATTTATTTCTTTTATAAAGCAGAAAATATGGCAGCTCTAAATACATAAACCATCCGATAAAAGTTAATGGTCAGATGTTCTTACATTTAGCTTATTGGTCACTTTTGGCTTAACTTATAACAACCAAAAACAGTGAAAGTGAACTTTAGTTATTGGAAAGTTATAATAACGGCCCTAAATGTTACTTTCCTCGATTACGCTTATGTGAAATTTTAAGTAAATGCACCCATCCAATTAGAAGTTAAAAGTTTATTTCCAAAAAATTTCAAAGGTATAATCTATATATATGAAAAGTAATGTTACGGAGTGTTTAATTGACTGAGTGATACTATATCTCCCACTCCAAATGACAAAAGGTAAAAATATGACTTGCGACTCTTATTTTCATCTTCTTGTCGAACATACATTAGGGGCACAATTTTAGAAATTCTGATGTTTGGGGGATAAAATTCGGTAAAAAAAACTTATTTCTCCTTTTCTTATAGGATACAAAAAAGTTTAATAATTTTCGTTATTCATTTAAAAAATAATCGAAAAAAGTACCATACACCCAGGTACTTATTTGAAATGCAGCTTTTTAAAGAAGATAACAGTTAAAAATATAATTTACTACATTTTTGGCATACTAACAATTTCTCAATTCAGTATAGAAAGAATATGGTGTACATAAGTTTGGTACTTTTTGAAAATTCATATGTTTGAGGGGTAGAAATTGAACCCGTTTTTAGTACTTTTTCCATTAAATATATTTTTCTAATAACTGACATTATTATTTTAATATCAATTCAATATTAGATCTCCTTACAATTTAAAAAGTCATTGGAGTACAATTTTAGTACAACTTCGAAAAAGTACATGAAGTACTGTAGGAATGAGAATTCGCAAGAAGTGACTCTGTAGTACTTTTTTCATTCTCCTGGTACTTTTTTTAAGTTTTATAATGTTGTACTTAGAAACATGAAATAAAATTATGACAAAATTTATATTTTATCCATATTTCTACTACAAAAATTATTATATCATCTTCATAACGCTATAAAAATGTTTGTCCCAAATAATTCTTGAGTAATGACCATGTTCATTCATTAGTTGCTTCAAATTTTAAAATGAATATTCTTTTTTTATTATATTTTATGGTTAATATAAAAAAGGAATATTTTTTCTCTTAAGTTGTAAAACAATTTATGTAAAACATAATGAATAGAGTGTACAGCGAAAGTTAAAAGCTAGAGGAAAGTTTAAAGCTAGAGGAATTAAAATTTATATTGTAATTTAACTAAATTTTTAGGTTTATGATTTAGTGAAAATAAAACAAGGAAGTTTAACATAAAATCGCATAGAGTAATGTTTTGTACAGAAGATGAACTATTTAGTACTTCATCTTATCAAATTTAATATACTTTTAGATAGTGGTTCCAAAACGATTGGTAATTCTTAATAATGACCAAAAATTTAAAATGTGAAGTTTTTTTTTGAGAAATAATGTTAATATTTAGATATAAATAAAATTTAAACACATAGAGGTATTCCATAGAAATTATGGTAGAATATATATAAATCTATTTTAAAATAATAACATTAAAAAACTCCCACTTTTATTTATGAAAATAGCCAAAATCCCCACAAAACTTATTTCAAACATTATATTTTTTTTCATTAAAAAGAATACTCTGCCGTGGTAAAAGACGTGGCACAAGTTTATGTAGGGATTGGAGGAAAACGGCTGCCCACAGCGCTTCCTTTTTTGCTTTACACTCATTAATGTTAAGATTTCTTTTAAAAAATTTACAAAACTTCCGTATTCCGGAGCAAAAAATAATAATAATAAAAATAAATGTGTAAATTTTGAGAGGCAGTGATTTGTTCTACGATTCAATAGTAGGCAGTCTAATAGATATTGAATTTAGAAACAAAATGTTAAGATGCGGTCATTAACCCCCTAGGAACTACTTTTCGAAATAAAATCTAACATCAAGTACCAATGTAAACTTTGTTAACAAAACAATAAATTCCTAATTAATTTCTTTTTATTTATGTCCACTACTGTTGTTATAAGATTAATAACAAATGTATACGTAATTTTTTTTTTCCAAAAACCTAAAAATAATTCCAACATTTACCATTTAAAATAAATGACATACGAACAGCTACATTTATTAACTTCAAATTAAAATTCCCATTTCAATTGCAATTAAAAAAACTTTAAACTTCCTGTAACAAATAAAAAAAGCAATGTCTACTCTAGTTAATTAACATGTAATAGAAATATTTTAAATGAAGAAAAAAAAAAAAATGCAAAATATTTTATAAATTGTTAGTCGTAATACAGACACATACATATGTTTAAATACCTAACAACAAAAATATTTGTCTAATAAGTTCTTGTTAAGGCAACAGGCCTACCAACTATCTTTGCACAAGCACAAGACCTAAGTGACAATTCCAACAGCAACAGCAATCTACCAACAACTGGCAATAGAAACAACGTGTGTTCGTTCTCATATCAACAATTCACTGTTTAGTTTTGTTTATTTGTTTGTTTCTTCAACTGCAATATGGTTGGTACTAACAAATAATACTAAAAAAAAATTCGTTTAATTAGCAGCAATTAATCTGTAGTGTAGATGTAATTCATACTTGTCAACGACAATATGAGAGAAAAAAGAAAAACAAGTAAAATGTGAAGAAAAAAAATCAGCACGATTTTATAGAGAGAACAAACAACTCTTGTAATTGTGCTACTCTGCCTGTTTGTCTGAATAAAAAAAAAATGGAAAAACAATGAAGAAATTTCGAATAAAAAAACTTTAGCCAGTGGCAAGAACTCAAGTGTATGCGTGCAGTATTATGTGGCAAGGAAGAAAAAAAAGGAAAACAGCAAATGCGTTTTATTTTTTTTTTCTGTTTCAGTTTTATTGTTCGCACATTTATGGCGTATGAAATGTTGATCAGTATTACTGGCGTGTGCTGTAAACATGTAAACGATTGTGAACGAATTCATGTACATATGTATGTATGTATGAATGTACTTGCTGCAATATGCAGCAGCATAAAGTTGTTGCCTGGACTCGCAGTTATTGTAGAGTTTACAATGAGTGAGAAATAAAGTATTGTTTGGTGACAACAAATTGTTTTCATTCATTCGTTTATGGGTTGTTTGCTATACATATACATATTGGTAGTTGTTGTTGTTAACATTTCATAGTTGTTGTTTTATTTTTTCTAGTCCTATCATCACTGGGGCACGTATAGTTTGTTGCTGGTAATGCTGAAGATGATGATGATGCTATTA
>MINK01005580.1:0-11160 GCA_001735545.1 Phormia regina
TTGAAATTTGGTGTGGTCAACATTCAACAGCAGTCAAGTCGGGAGATCTAAGGTTCATACAAATTTATATCCCTTAATTCTATTTTTTGCTGATGAAAACGTTTATTTAAACTAGACTCCGTGACGATCAGCCAGTGGTGAAGTTCGAAAAAGAAGGACGTCAACTAATGCGCGTTACTTTCAATCCCAAGTTAGTGACATTTTGTCAAGATGTTAGGGAGTTTGAAAATATGGGCTACAACGTACCCTCCGAATTACGTTCTGCTGCTACCCATGCTGCTAAATACATGTGCTATGCGCGTAGATTACAACAAATTGCCACTTTTCATAATACCATTGGAGATCGCATGATACCCTGCCAGAGACCTATAATGTTGAAAAATGCCATGGAACTATCAAAGTTGGTACATAGTGAAACGGTAGCTTGGAATGATGAAGATTCGGTGGAGAGATATGTTAATACATTACAGGCTGCCGTAAGTAAACTGTCGGCTGATAATACTCTGTTAGTGGGTTATCATGAGCAAGCAAAAAGAACGGTAAGATCATGGGAAAACTTAGAAAATAATGGAAGTCTAACTAACATATTTTTAGGTAATAAAACTTATGAATACCGATCTCTTTACCCAAAGTCAAACTTGGAAGGATGAAATGCGTCATTTAAGAGAATTAGTCACCAATTTAGAACGCCAGGGTTTTACTAATTTAGATGCATTCAAATTGCACTGGGATCATCAGCTTTATAAGGTACTGGAGTATCAATATATTATAGGTTTGGTGGATATGAATAATAAATTGCCCGATATTAATATTAAAATAACATTTCGGTAAATTTTGTAGAAAAATCAAAACATGTAATAGGAAAAAGTAATATGTTTTTTGCTTACAGCCAACGCCAGCTTATATTTATACCCTCGGAGGAAGAAATTCGCGATAAATATTTTACCCAATTGAGACGTTTTATAGAACGTCCTTGCGGTTTTCGTGGTTTATCTGACAAAGGTTCTGAGCTTTTCAAAACTATGGTTGAAATAAATCGTCATTATTTGGGACCTTTATATGAACAAGCCGAAGAACTTTTCTCCAAGCTAGACAAGTTTAAAAAGCTCTGGCTTCCCTGGGTAGCATTAGGCTGTGTAGATGTCGAAGAACTTTGTGGTATTCATCTCCAAACTGCTGATGATTGGGATCGAAATTTTCGGAAATGCAAACATTTTAGTCAGAAAATTGCTAAGATACAAAAGTAAGTAGGATTTCTTAATAAAGAAACTGTATTCAATTGACTAGATTATGGCTAGAATATGGAATGACTAGAATCTAACTTCACTGAGACTGGACTATGACTGAGTAGACGATGACTAAACCGTGATTAGTCTATGAGAATCTTTTTAAAATTAATTCTTTTTCAATTACTTCATCTTTTCCAGCAACGAAGAATCAATCGATTGCATTGTTATCGATATCATACCTTTACGTTCAGACATTGAAAATATAAGTCGTCGCTATTGGGAGGCTTTATCGAATAGCCTTCGTGCCTCCATACTTAATGATATCACAGTTATACAAGAATTCTTGCAAAATGCTTTACAATTCTTGCAAAACGTACCCATGGATGAATCCTCCATAACAGAATCAGGCATAAAATATGAAAAAATTATGACTGAACTACCAAAAGTTACGGAAACTCTAAATTTGGTTAAAGCTAAAGACACTTGTTTAGCAGGATGGTGTAAAGAGCGTGTCACTTCATTAACATCCATGCTAATACAGTGGGAAAAACTTCAACCTTTATTAGAAAATCATGCCGTTATTCTCCAACGTCAAGTGGATATGATAAAAGATCAAGCTCAAACTCAAATACAAAATTTACATAATGAAGCGGAAAAGTTCATTATACGTTGGGAGTCCACCATAGCTGAATTGGAAGCAAATGAAGATGCTACATTGGATATGTTTAAAGAGAGACAGGAACATTGGCAGGAGATTTTAAATAAGAAAGAACAACTTTTAGAAGAATGTGCTAAATTTAATATGATTTTTCCAGATGATTTGCTAAAACCTTTTGAGGAAATAGATGAAAAAATGAAACAACAGTCCAAGGAATGGCTTGTTTATGACGAGTATTTGAAAGAGTTAAATGCTATATTAATGGAAGAATGGGCCATTTACCGTAGACGTCCTTACATTTTAAACGAACTCATAACAAAATGGGAAGGTTCTGTTAACTCTTCCATAGATTTGCCCTCGAAAAGAATAAGACAAAGTGTAGAAAAGTTGCAGGCAAATTTACCCATTTTACAACAATTACAATCGGATTCCTTAACTGAACGTCATTGGGCGAGAATTTTTGTTTTACTCAAAAAGGAGAATATGAAAAATTTACATGATTTTTGTTTAAAAGATATTTTAGAAGATCAATCCTTATTGCATGAAAATGCGGCAGAAATAGCTCAAATTGTAAGACAAGCCTCTTCGGAACAAGTCGTGAGACAAGCTTTGACTGAGCTAGATCAATGGTCAGTTACGGCCAAATTGAGATTAATAACACAAAAAGACTCTTCAGGAAATCCTATTACCTTGATTAAGGACTATCAAGAAGTTCTAAATAAAATTGGGGATAATCAATCTTTATTACAATCGGCTAAGAATTCAGCAGCATTTGAGGCATTTTCCGATCAGGCAGAACTTTGGGAAAGTAGACTGAATTCATTGGATGCTATTTTAACCAGTTTAAATCAGTCACAAAGGAGGTGAGATAATTTCTTTAATAATAAGTTGTATATAATAAGATTCCACATGTTATATTTTTAAAGATGGGTTTATTTGGAACCAGTTTTTGAGGCTGGTACCCTAAAAAATGAGGAGGCCTTATTTAAACGTATTGACAAAGACTTTCGCTATATCATGAGAGAAATAGAAATGGATCCCAGAGTAATATCTTTGGTGAAAATTAATAATATTTCTACTTTAGTGAAATCTTTGGAAACCCAATTAACAAGATGTCAAAACAATTTAATGTCTTATATAATGGTAAATTAGCAATTAATTACAAATAAATAATATATACATCAACATGCCATATTTCTTCTTATTTAGGACAAAAGAAACTCCTTCCCTCGTTTTTATTTTCTGGGTGATGATGATCTATTGGAAATTCTCGGTCAAGCCTCCAAAGATCCAGAGGTTATACAAAAACATATTAAAAAACTATTTCCTGGTTGTCATGCTTTAGGCATTAAACAGGGAACCAGTGGTGAACGTACAGTCTATACAATACAATCAGTGAAAAGTTCTGAAGGAGATGTACTCAATTTAAAAACAGCCATTGAAATGTCTGGACCCATAGAGGTAAGTTAAACATTTTAAATACGTAAAACAAATATTAATTTTTAATTTAATACATAATTTTCCTCCCTTTTTAGAATTGGCTAAATGCATTGGTCACCAACATCCAACAAACATTAAAAGAACAAATTGTTCAATGCTGCAATTCCTATCCGTCAGATGGTTACAATGAAAATATTTTACAAAATTATGCCATACAGGTGTTATCGACAACACGCGCCATCCAATTTACCAAACAGGCTGAAAAAGCCATACAAACGATGGCTTTGCAAAAACTCCAACAACAACTTAATGCTGAAATAACCAAATATTCAACATGGAAACATCAAACCCATGACATGTTGCTACAAATGAAATTGCGTTCTTTGCTCTTTGAACTGGTACACTATGTAACCATAGTTGAGGAACTAATACAAAACAATACAATGCATCTAAATGATTGGCATTGGTTGGCGCAACTAAAGTTTTATTTAGGCAATAGTGGTGGCAAAGATGCACGTACGGTTATCGTACGTATGGTGTATGCAGAATTTGAATATTCTTATGAATTTTTGGGTAATCCTAATAAGCTGGTCAGTACACGTTTAACACACAAATGTTATCTTATATTAACACAAGCCATGCACATGGGTTTGGGTGGTAATCCGTTTGGTCCAGCTGGTACTGGAAAAACAGAATGTGTTAAAGCATTGGGCGCCATGTTGGGTCGTCTCGTATTGGTATTTAATTGTGATGAGGTGAGTTCATATTTGTTCATTCGTTTGTTTGTTTATTTTTACAACAGCTTTGCTTTCATTAGGGTAGTTTATATTTAAGTTGGATGAAAATAGAATAGAAAATAGGATCTAGAATAGACTCTTAGCTAGGTAAAAGAATAGAACATAATATAGACCAAACTATAATCTAGTCTTTAAAATACATTATAGTATTTACTATAAACCATCGATTATAAAATAGGTTTGGAGTTTAGTTTTCAAAAACCTAAGTCGATTGTCAAAAAAAAACTATATCTAAGTATATGTTCATTGAAAACAAAAACAATTATAGTACGGCTTTTTGAGGAAATTTATTTCTATTGAGCTTTTTTAAAATTTTATATCTATGTGAATAATCTATGTTATAGATCAAGCAGTATTATAATATATAAACTTTATAAAAACAAAAGTCATCACGAAAATTCAATCTAGTAAATCTTCTACATGACAACCATGTTAGTTTGTTGTGAGTTTGATCACAATGAGTGAGGAAAAAGACGTGCTATGAATTTTTAAAAAAATTTCAATTGATTCCAAATTTGTCCTCCAATAAAATTAAATGCCTACTGTCAAATAGTTTTCAAAGTATCAGGATATTTTAACCACTGATATGAAAAACAGGTCTACTTGATATTAGGAAGACCAAAAAATGAATAGTATATTGAAAAGAACTCTCAACATTTCACCGGTTAGCTTAGTGCTCTACTTCCACCTTTCATAAGGAACACAATGTGTCCACACATTTTTGGCACCACTGTTACTACGGAAAGTGGTGCCAAAACAATAACATATTTTTTGTAGTGTCCGGATATAAGACCAAAGGAGAGATAAAAATTGTTCAAAAATATCAAAGATTTTAAAAGGTGATGAGCAAAATCTTCCAAAAAAAAATGACTGAAACAAGTATCGAAATAGGTTCACGAGTTCATAAGCAATGAAGAGAACTATAAAAATTATATTTTTCTGTGCACTCTGATATAATATCCATTAAATAAAAAAACAAAGAGAGACAGATATTTTTCTCTTCCCTATATTCTGCTACTGAATATACACATTTTTCTTAGAAGGGCTTGATACGGATCAAAATATTGGTAAATGTATTAATAATACTGCAGAGATGAACATTGGTGGGTAAGCACTCTTCTCACAGTAAGCTCTAGATCATACTATTTACTTTAAAAATTAATGTTACCTCTTGTTTTAAGCTAAAGTCCACTTACTACACTTTCAATATTCGATCTTTATAACATTTAGGAGTTCTGAATGCGTATGAATAGTCGATATTACTTTTATGAGCAATGACTTAAAATTAGAAGATAGCAATCACCAATAAATAAAATTAAAAATTAAATTAAGTAGCAATTATCCTAAATAAAATATTGAGTACAAAGATACCACAATAAACTGCTAGAGATACAAACCAAAAGAAAAAATACTTATGTAACCAGAAATTAGCAGCTCTAAATAAAAAGAGCTTAAAGTTAAGACATAGTTACCAGAGGGTATGATTGGCGACGTATCACCACTAAGAAGGACCTATAAAAGTCATAAATTGGGACACTGTGACTGTCTTAAAATATTGACAACAACTTTTGGCATTGTCTTTAGGTCTCGAAAAGACTTAGTTAAAAGCTTAGACATCTAGAACGACCAAGCTGATTATCTTTCAAAATCCTGTCTTACCAAATGGCCGTAAGTTCCGCTGGAATTAGTCCTAGTTTCGTTATTGTAGGATATTAGTAAAGAAAAGAACTAACACAAAACATGTCACGGAATTGGTCCAAAGTGACAGGGACCGGTTCTAACACTTTGTATGAGCTGGACCTGTCATTTTAATATGACGTTGCCCTAGGAGGGAGAAATTTACCCGTTTTAACTAGGACAGGACTAACCCGAAAGGTCATAATCAGTATTAATAAATATAATACAATTTTGTAAAAACAAATAGAAAATTATTTTATTTTTGTATATTTTTTAAATATTTACAATTTATATATTGCTAATTGCTCATTAGCTCTAACTGGTTAAATTCGTTCTCAACTGGAACTTTGATGTCTGTTAGGTGTTAATTAGTACCTAACTGGTTCCGGTACTATTGCATCATTTGCTACCAATTTCCCGCAGGGTAGTAACAGGCATAATTTACGAAGAAAAAAGGTACCGAAAGATAAGTAAATTTCAAATCTGAAGGGGACTACTATCACCTAACACTGTTTTTAATATTGAAAAAAAAAACCAATATTGATTCTATCGACGGAAAGTAAATAGGATAAACAGACTATAGAAATATTGAATGGTATTGCGACGAAGTGTAATAGCAAAGAAGGTAATAGTTTTAGACGATAAAAATCCTATATACAAGAACCTATTAAAAATTTCCAATGCCATTATAAAAATATTAAACAATAGACTATAGTACAGAATATATTATATACTCGACTGTCAAAATTGATTAACAAAACGAAGTCATCTAGACTCTACATGACTGTTTGAGAGCTGTAGACTACCATGAAAATCAAAGACTGACCTACATATATCCAACTATAGACTAAAGTACCAGTCTAATATTTATCTATGAAAATTGTATTCAATTTTATGCACTGCACTCATCTCAATACAATGCGAAAGTGTTTATGCATTTCTATTCAATTTATTCTATGTAAAATGTCATACAGAATCTTGAAAGAGTTTTATCACTTAATAATAATAAAATTATAATTAATAACTACAAAATCTAAAAGAAAAGTAAAAATGTTTAAAAAATATATATATATAATAAGTGTATTCCTAGACATTTAACTTTAACAATATAATTTTGAACTAATGTAATTAATATTATAAAATACAGATTTACAGAAAAGTAAATAAGAAAATGTTCCCTTATACAGTAACATCTAAATTATTTATATGTTATCATTAAAAGAATACATTCTTTAATCACTTTATTGTATACCATGTGAACATGTCACTTGTTTTCACATACCTCCTGGACATTTAAGTTGTTGCTCTACATACATATACATACATGTATGTATATGTATATTTACTTTTATGTAGTTTGTTACTAAAAACCATTGTAGTACGAGTTACAAGTTATAATTTTTTGAATATTTTAGTTTTGCATGAAATACATTTAATTTATGCATCTCTTATGTATTTTTGATTTTTTTTTTAGAATGTTGATACTGAATCGATGGGTTTGATTTTGACTGGTTTGGCGCGTTGCGGAGCTTGGGGTTGTTTTGATGAATTCAATCGTTTACAAGAAGCCACACTTTCCGCCATATCAATGCTTATACAGCCCATACAATCTGCTCTAAAGGATAAATCGGATACGGTACAAATTGCTGAAAAGAATGTAAGTAAATTAATTGTAAAGCTAGAATTATGAATATACATATGAATTTATAAAAAAATAATTTAATAGAATAGTCAATGATATGCAATATTAGTCTTTTGTTTTAATAACTATTAGCATGAACTTTAGTGTTAATAGAATATGTTTAATGGATTGAATTACGGAAATGTTTAAGCTATAGAATCCATGTCAAAACAAATAGCAGACTTAAATTCGTTTATAAGTATGAAACTCACTATAGATATTCGAATTTTGAAGTGTTTCTCAAATCATAAAATTTTAAACCCATGTCCGTTTCCGCTCACAAAATATTAAACGAAAAAAAAGCTAAAAATTTTAAATCATACACAGTAGGTAGGGTACAAGGGAAGCATTCGACATAGGTTAACATTAGTTTTTGCCAATTATCTTGAAAACGAAGTAAATTTTTATTTTTTTTAATATTTTTTTCGAGATTTATTTTTCAAATATAAGAAAACATTTTAAATATAAGAAAAAATAAAAGTAATCGAATCCGTATTGCTTTGAAGAAAAAACATTATTGCCGCCATGTTAATATTCATATTGTGGAAGTTTCTCCCCTCTGGATATATTGTATGTCACTAACGATACATCTAAACAATAAGATGTATCGTTAGTGACACACAATATCAATACGCCCGCCAATATTTTTTATTGCACGTGACTAAAAAGTAATTGCGTTAATTTCTTCTAGATAATGTCAATGAGATATAATCATTTTATTGCGGAGGGGATAATCACCTTACTGAAAAAAGGCAACAGTTTGATAACTTTAATTTTATAAATTACAATTTGTGTTTGTTTCATAATTTTATCTAAAATGATAAAAATATAATATTGTAAAAATATTGCTGTGATGATTTTCTTCTAAATAATAATGAGAAGATATCTTCCAAATGTTTGTAAGGATATTTCAATTAAAAAAAATTGATATTTTAAAAAGCAAAACATAAGGTTCTTATTTATGAAATCAATTTTTAAAATAATATTTTTTTTTATATTATGACAATAAATTCCAAAATTAAAATCCCCGGATTTTTTTGTTCAATCCGGGACTCAAGATTTCTTAAACTCGAAAAATTCTGGTATCAGGATTTTAGAATTGCTACCCCTAGTTTTAATAAATACCATTGAAGAATGATAAAAATTATTACTTTTGCACAATACTCCTCCTGGGGTACATTCGTCAAACTGATGGTGGGACGATTTAACTTATCCTACAGGAACGTTGTAATCACATACGAAGCTCTTACTACCTGTACATCTTTTTTCGACATATTAATTTTTGAGTTGTTTATCAAATGATGTAATTAAAAAAAATCATATACATTCGAACACGGTTATAACGAACACCGACTATAACGAACTATGGCTATAGTGAACACTTTTCTTCGGTCCCATTAATTTTACATACAAATAACTACGTTTATAACGAACTCCCACAAATACTAAGATAAATAAAATTACAAATTTCAAAATGTTTCAAAAATTAAAAACTAACAGAAATACTTTTTATTTATTTTAATAAAAATAAAAGATGAATGTTACATTTACATAAATCATGAATATAATTATAATATAATATTATAAATTCCGCCCATTTTTAATAGAAGGAAATATGCTTTAATTGTAAATATTAGTATTGTAATGATATTAATGTATTTTGTTAACAGATATTTTTTATGGATATAACGAACTTAATATTTCAGTCCCTTTGAGTTCGTTATAACCATGTTCCACTGTATACGAAAACGATTTTTCCCCCATCACTTGACGAATTTACCCCGGAATGTGGTTGCTTCGAAGTTTTTGGTCACTTCGGAAATGCATAATAACAATCAACTTAAGAAGACGATAGTAAGAATCAAAAGGTTTAAAATATATCAATGTTTTTATTACTAAAGAAAGTTTATTGATATCATGAACCGTTTTGAAGATATAACATTTTAAGCAAAAAAGTAACGAATGCTCCCCAGTCTACCCTATATTTTTTTATTCAAACTTGTACATGTACTATTTTAATCATTATATCATTATATTGTTTGATTTTTAAAATTATGAAAAATGTTGATCACTTTTCTTCCTACGCATGAAAAATTTTAAGTTGAAGTCTGATTTTGTTTAAAAATTATATACCAAAATAACATCAAATTACTCATAACTTCTAAACTATACACAATCATTTAAAGACATTTTAAAGAAGATGATTAATTCGAAAGTTCAAAGGAAAAATTAACAGTCGTATTAAAAACAAATAATGTATGCTTGTTAAAGGTCTACTATTTTTTTTCCTTATGGAAATTTATATATTAAAATTTAGTAAACCTTTATCAAACATATATTATTTTATGTGAATACGGCTGTAAATCTTTATCTCCCTAAAAATTATATTTTAAAAATTACTATTATTTTAAATTGTCAGGTCAATACCTCAGGATCTGTGTTTCAAAGAAATAATGGTTCCTACAATTGGTTTTTTTTTGTTCATATAAGAAATGTATGTCCCATGTAGACTTTGAACCGACATAACTGAATTAATGCTTTTAAAATTGGGCGAATTTTTTGGTGATTTTCTGTTCCCGAAGAACTTTTTTATATTAAACATTTTAAATTGTTTTTAGCTGCTGATTTTTAATTGAAAATTATTTTTCTATAATTATCAAGTTCGGACCAAATCCTGTGTTTGGATCTTTGATTTTACCAATACCCGAATAGTCCTCGTAATTACAGATCAACAATAATTCATAACTTTTTTCAGTTTTTTTTATACCCTACACCACTATTGGTGGTTGAGGTATTAAAAATCTTCCTACACCCACATTAAAGTATACCGTTCGACTCAGAATCACGTTTTGAGTCGATTTAACCCTGTCCGTCCGTCCGTCCGTCTGGTTGGCTGGCTGTCCATGTAAGGCTTGTGCCCAATGTACAGGTCGCATTTTTAGTGATAATTTGATGAACTTTAGTACATATGTTTTGGCACAAGTACGAAGCCTATTGATTTTGGTCATGATCGGCCCATTATTTCACCTAGCCCCAATGCAGATGTTCTCCAGGAATAGGGTTTTAACATTCAAAAATATTTAAAAAATCGGTATGGCAAATTTTGTGAAGATCATAGCTCCCATATAAATCCCTCTTTCGAAATCGCATAAAAATGTTAATATCAACTTAATATTTGATACGAATGATTGACTATGGCTAAGATTGATCATAGTTCCCATATTCGGGAATCGCCAAAAAGTGCAGACGTAATATTGTGTAATTGTATTTTTTATTTTCCACCTAATACAAGTATAGGTCCATAATTGTCTCCTTCGCGAATTTTGGTACATATATGCAATGGTGTAGGGTATCGGTCAATCCCGACTATACCTTCTTCTCTCATATATATATATATATATATATATATATATATATATATATATATATATATATATTGTTGGTCCTATTTTTTCACCCTATTTTTTTGTCCGTAACTGTATGTATTCCTTTCGCAAACCTACTACAATATATCCAATATATATTTAAAATGCATCCAATATATATATAAAATGTTATATAAAATACCATTAAAGTGATTTTGTCCTTAACGTTACATTAAACAAAAGTATTCAAAAAGCAGTAGATTCATTAATTTGTTCATATTATTTATGTTTGAGAACATAGATTGAATGAATT
>MINK01005587.1:0-15492 GCA_001735545.1 Phormia regina
CAATCAGCTGTTTCAACCCGTCTTATGCAAACGTGTGTATGTAGCCATTGACAAAAAAATTCTAGGTAGCATATCGCTGAAATCTATTGAAATTAGATTTTTACGTAGCTACGTGACTTTTTGACTTTTTGATACGTTTACTTTTGTGGACTAGTTGTGCAAAATGTTTCACGCTACTTTACTTTATTCTACGTTGCGTTGAAAAGTTGCATTTAATGAAATGGTAGCAAGAATTAGTACGGGATTATTTAAAGGAAGTCGAGACATTCTTTAAGAAATTTTTACGAATAGCACAAAGGAATGTGTTTAAAAACTGTTCTGAGACATTTAAAAAGGCATGCTAGGAGGCAACACTAACATATTTTCCTGCTGGGATGATGATGTGTGTGTGAGTGTTTGTGTGGAGCCAATATTAAAAAAATATTGAAAAATTATTTAGAGGAGAGATATTAAATGAGAGAATAATAATAGTATGATAGGAAAAGGCTGCCACACCAATAATATAGACGCTAACAACAAAAACAACAACTAAATATTAAATCGTAATTAAAAGGCTGCAATGTAAACATATAATTTTCGCATTAATTATTAAAACAAAAGCAACAATAACTAAAATGCAAAAACAATAATAATAACATTGTAAGAATAACAGCAACAAATAATATTTATCACTGAAGTGATACATTATTGTTTATACTATAAAGGCAGGGATGTAAAATTTTTTAAATACTTCAAAAAATATTTACATGATTATGCGATTGCAGTATAATTTATATTAATAAAAAATTTTCTAACAAAATAAAATTTAACAACATTTTTCAATAAAAAGCAAGTTTAAAAAATTTGTTAGTTTTTTTTATAAAAATTTCGTATAAATTTTCTATAGAAGGAAAATTTAACGAATATTTTCTATAGAAAGAAAAATTAATGAAGCTTTTCTATAAAAATTAAAAAAAAAAAATATTATCGAAAAAAAATCCAACATTTTTTATAAAAGAAAAATGTATCAACAATTTTCCATTTAATCAGGATTTCTGAATTTTTTTTATTTATTTGTTGACTTCTTTATTTAAAGATTTATCAATAAAAAATAGTAATACCCAGGAAATATTTTGAGCAAAATAAAATTTCAAAAAATAAATAAAAAAAAAACTTTTTTATAAAAATTATAAGTTTTAACGTAAACAATCCTCGTAGTTTAATTGTATTGCACTTACCATCCCCGATTACAAGTACTTTTCGAACTTATACTTTAGCAACAATGATAATAACAAAAAAAAAACTTTGATTATATCGCATAAATAGAGAGACAGACTGTCAGGCAGACCAACCAACATGACCGACATACAAGCAGACGAACATAAATACAACACTGTAAGTATAAACACAAGTCTAAAGTAAGAAAAGCACTTAAATGCAGTAGTTTTTTTTATTATTACTATTAGATGATTGTTTAAATTGTTTGAATTGAATGCAACTAAATATTTAATTGTGATCAATTTGTGGCACCACCACCAACCAAACACTTTCAAACGAAACTTAAATGACATTTATTTTGTATTTAAAATGAGTAATTAATGACATACAATGTATATGAGTGTATAAATGTGTGTTGCTTTTGCAGATGTATAGTGTCTAATATGAATCTATTGCAAAACAAATATTATTACAGTATTTTTTTTTTTTTATTATGAAATTAAATTTATTTTAGTAAAAAGGAAAAGGCTAAACACAAAGTTAATAATACAAATACAATGAGATAAGTATAAACTTTTTTAAAGCGAAATGGAGGGGCGATTATTATTGTTTATAAAAAAAAGGAATTAAACCTTAACAAAAAAACTTTGAGTCAATTAACAATTGATTTTATTGTTTATTTTATTGCATTTATTTATAGTAGTGACAAAATTGTATAAATTTAATATTTATCATACATGTACGTAATTCATGTGTCATTTTTAATTGTTTTATTTTTATATATTTTTAAACCAAAAATAAAAAAAAAAAAACGTTAAAATGAAAAAAATATAAAAATTTTAATCTTTTTAGAGAAGAATAAAAACGTTGCTAATGATGTAATAATTAAACTCAAATTATTATAAATGAACTTTTCAATTTGTTTTTTTGCAATTCAAATTTTGAAATAAATAATTGTTTAATTAAAAAAGGTGTGAATTTTAAACAATAATATATCTCATTTAGAGATTTTGATTTTTTAATTAAAAAAAAAAAAGAAAAGATCCAACTGTGCAAAGCACACTGAGTATTTAGAATCGTTCATATTATTTCTTAGATCAACAGAAACAGAAACCTTAACTTTTCTTACAGCTTTTTCAAAGTTTAAAATAAATCAGATTATTTTCATATTATAAAAATCTTCTTAAATTTTTTATTAATTTCTAAAAGTTTCAGTACATAAATAATTACCACAAAACAAAAACCTTATTTAATGATGTCTCTTCCAAAAAAAAAAAAAGCTTTATAATTTTTCAAATAACTTTTCCCAACCTAATTATGGTTTTGTGTTTATTTTGTTCTTCATCACTAACTATACTTTCAGTTTGTTTACTTTTAATTTACCACAATCATAATTCAACCATTTTTCATACAACATGTTTTACAACCACAATAAATGTTCCTATACTACAAAAAAAAAAAAAAAAAAAAAAAAAAGAAATAAGTATATTAAACACCAAGAAAAAAAATTCATAAACATTTTTAAACAACCACCCTAAAAAGGGAAGAAAAATTATTTTTACAAAATAATAGATTAAATATGCCACCACCATCATCATCATCATAATCATCATTGCCGTCGTCATCGTCATTATTGTGGTTGTATACATTCTTTAAAAGTGTAAATATGTAAGTAGTCGTCATCATTTGTTAAAAACCATTTTATAAGGGTTTGTTGTATATTATTTTCCTTTATATAATATCTTTTTATGTTCAAGTATTTATATTTGGAATTAAGGGCATTTTGTTGTTATTGATAGATTAAAAAAAAAAAGAAACAAATTTCATATTAGTTGTGAGCATCAACTCGGCTACTTAATTTTTTTTATAGAGCAGTAATAGATTTTGGTTGTTTATAAAGACAGTGTGATGAAAAAGTAAACAGTAAAATAAAAAAATATTTCACACGATTCTCTATGAGAAGAAAATTTAACGAAAACTATATATGTATATTGTAGGAAAAGGTTATTTACAAAATTTTAATAAAAATTTGCTGTAAATGAAAATTTAACAAATTTTTTTCTTTACAAAAATTTAATTAAAAAAAAAAAAAAATAAAAGATTTAATTAAAAATTATTTAAAGAAGTATATTGAACAAAATTTTTCTATAAAAGAAAATTTAATGAATTCTTTTAAAAAAAATGTCTATCTAGATGCCGTGTTATTTGGATAATAGGATTTGTGTTGTTCCAGTTGATCAATATAAATCTGTTCAATAAACTCAAATATCTGCGGTTCACCGTTATATATTTTTCTTAATGATATATTTGTACACAGAAAAAAATGTCATACATTTTATCAACTAATTTATTGTACAATTTATTTATTTACTAAAAAATGTTTATTTAAAATAATTTAAAAACACTGAAAAAAAATCCAATTCTTCCCGTTTTTCACATAGAAAATAAAGTGTCAATTGTCAACATTGTGGACATATGGCAGTGATCTATTTGTGCCATGAAATAATCAAGAGGGATAGACTAATAAAATATATCTTTGTTTATAATCACCATATTTATGTACATAAAATCGACAAATGAAAAACGTGAATGAAAAATATAAGTATGTATTGCGTTAATTTCGGAGAGGATAATCATCTTACTGACAAAAGGGCGATAGTTTGTTGATAAATTTGTGTTTGTTTCATAATTTTATCAGAAATTATAAAAATATAATATTGGAAAAATAATGCTGTGATTTCTAAATAGTAATTAACTTTTATTTTTGCTCGAAAAAATAAAAATCGGAAAATATCTTTTATTTCTGTACTTTTATGATAAAAGTTAAGTTATTTCTTCTTTAGACTTATATAAATTAAAAAAAAATTATATTATGAGCTGCAGAGAAAATATATTTAATGAAAATTATTTATAAAAAAAAAAAAAAATATTCAACTAAAATTTTTTTGTAAAAAGAAAAATTAACGAAAATTTTCTAAAAAACGATAAATTAAACAAAAATTTTCTAGAAAAAGAAAATTCAACGAAAACTTTTTATAAAAATTTTCGTTAATTTGGGACAAAGTTTCGGTATTTTTTTTTTTTTTTTTTTTTTTTTTTTTTTTTTTTTTTGTATATTATTTTTTTTTAATTGTCCCGAAACTTGTTCAACACACTGTATCTGTATAGTAGTATATAAATATTGTATGTAATGAAGTCTGTTGTATAATCCCTCTAGTTACATACAATAATAGCAAACAACGACAATAACAATATAACCATAATACAATATTTACGCCTATTATGTGTTAAAGTTGTTGTTGCTGCTTTTGTTGTCGTTGTTGGTAAAAAAAAACACATAGAAGTCCTCCATATATTTTGTTTGGAGTTGCTGATGTTTTTTTTTTTTATTAAGCGTTAAAGTGGTCTTGTTGTAAACCACTTTATATACTCAATTCTACTTCATAATCGTGTATACATACTCTCTCCAAAACTCCATCAACGACAACAATGTTGGCACTTAATAATTTGTTTATGGTTTATAACACCATGGGGAATAAATAAATATATTTGAAATTTAACTAAACTTAACTGCAATGTAATCTCGTGTAAATGATGGTCTACGTAGTATGTATGTACTTGTACATGTATATATGTACATACATGAGCAAATACAAAAAAACAATTATGAATTCATTATTTTGGTTTACTTTTTTGTAAATGTATATTAATATATATTTCCAACAGATTGAAGAAATTGTAACAAATGCGGGTTGAAATATTGAGATTGAAATTAAAACCAAATCTAGCAAGAAATTAAAAAACAATTTCCGTTTTCTAAAAAAAAAAAAAAAAATTGACGAATGAATGAATAAAAAAATTTACGCCATATTTTTGTAATTTTAAATTATAGTTTAGTTTGTTTATGTTGTGGTTTAAAAAGGGTTAAGCATTGTTAAGTAATGTGTACACTTCTTTTTATTATCTGCGTTTTGTTAGGTTTGTTTTATCTAAAGATCATACTTTTGATCGATATAAATTTACAAATAATTAATGCTTACAAAAATGTCATTTTTTTTTTTTTGTTTTTGTGCAAGAGTTCTCTTCTTTATTTTAATATTTAGTGTAATAAAAAAAGGTATTTGTGGTTAATATTTTATTTTTATACTTTTTTGTGAATATGAAAAAAAAAAACAAACTTATTTTTTTTTTATTAATTTAATAATTATAGGTTAAAATATTATGAGGTTAGGTTTTAATAATAGGTTTAGTTATTTTTATTTTTAAGGAAGAAAAAATATTTATTTCAAAAGTATTTTATGTATGACATTTTACTTAAGAATATCCAACAGTTGCTAGTTGGTAAAAATATTTTACTTTTTTGTTAGCAACATATAGATATTTTTCGATTTTTTATAATTTTTGAGGGCTTACATTAGGTAATAAAATAATGCTTCTTCTTTGTTTGAAAAGAAATACATAATAACGTAAACTTTGTGTTCTAGATCCACAATTCAGTCGTCCAGTTATTTCATTTCAATGAATTTATTCTGAAAAATATGATCTGTACGATTAAATTAAATACATTCTCTCTTGTTGCGTTCAATTTCCATTTTTTCGCTATAGATATAACATTACACATTCTAAACAAACTGTATTTGCAAATCTTTCGCTTTTTCCGATTGTGTCACCTAAAAAACACCAAAGAAAAGGTTTAACTAAAGTAGTATTTTTATTTTTAAAGCTTCGTAGGAAATTGTATTCTTTGTTATTTATTGATGAAATGACGAAAATAATGAAAACATATTACTTAGTAATGTGTGGTTATTATTTTCATCGCAAGAATATAATTGAAATTCTGATGCACAGAAAAAAGTAAAAAATCGACTTCAATAACGAAATTGCTTATATTAATTAATTTTCTTCCAATCATTAAAATTATAATGTTAATAACTACAATAATTGATTTTATTATTAGTTTTTTTTCATGAATAGTTATAATGAGCTGAAAATTGTTGAAAATTAACTTTAATTTATTTTATTTCTACATTTTTATAGAACCATTTTTAATTATTCCAAAAAAAATTTTGTTAATAATTTTGTAGTGAAAAATTCATATTCTTTAATAATGGTTTAGAACCACTCTATGATTTAATGCATTTTCATTAAAATAAAAAAAGTAATAATAATATTCAGAGATTGAATGCGAAACCAAACAATAAAGAAATTATCAAATATCTAATTCGACATAGAACATGAACTTCTTACCAAAAACAATGGCTTCAAAGCCACTGTAGTACAAGCCATCCCTGACAATCCGTCAATACTTTACGTTAGAGGTTTAAAATTTGAACGTCTCGAGTGAATACTAGCAATTGAAGCTTTTCACGGCTATTTAATTTATTTTATAGTCTACAAACACACACATTAATAGTACCATCGAATTAATCAGAAAAAAAACGACGTAACATATCTTACTCAAGTTTGAATCCATTCCTAAAATGAAAGTATTTACCAAAATTTTTAAAGAAAAAACATTTCGTGATTCCGAACACTGTAATGTAACGAACTCACCGTTATTTATAGTCAAACACGTCGAATTTGTAATTGATTTTTATAGTCAGGCGCGGATCCACGGGGAGGGAAAATGGGAAATTTCAAAATGAAAAATCTTAATGGAAAATGTGTACTATATCATAAAATTTAAGGAAATGATTGAGAAAGTCATTCTATTTTCCTCCCCCAAAAGCTTGAGCTAGATCCGCGCCTGGCTATAGTTGAATGAAAAATTATGTATCTATACTGATGTTTAAGTCTTTTAACCCATACATTAAAATATACTATTGGATTCAGAATCCATTTACCGATGTCTGTCCGTGTAGTCGTCTGTTCACGAATAATAAATTTGACACACGATTATTTCCACTAGCCTTCAAAACAAATGTTCTTTCGGAATATATTGATATAATTCGGTATTAAAAAGTTATACACACATACATAAATACAAACATGTATGTCAACGTTCATTAAAATGCAAGGCAAAAAATTCCAAAGAATCAATTTTGCATAACATCGTGGACGTGATTTTCCATTCACTGAATAGGTGTTAGAGAACAATTTCCTAAGGATTTTTGTACACGGACATGAAAATGAAGTTGCATTCCGTTCCTGTAGCATTCCTAGAGGGAAAAGAACTAATAAAAAACATGTCTCGGGATTGGTGCAGTGACAGGGACTAGTTCTAACACTTTATATGAGCTGGACCTATTTAACATGGCATTGGCCTAGAAGGGGGAAATTCGCCCTTTTTAAACAGTTTTAGGTCAGGTCACAGGACTAACCCGAAAGGACATATTAATAAAATTGTTTTATTTTTGTATATTTTTTATTTTTTAAATATTTACATATTTGTATTTTCTTGTTGACGTTACTCAGCAGGGATGAAATAGTTGAAACTATAGTACTTTTTTTGATACTATTTAACATTTGATACTGTCAAACGATTTGCTGGATATTCTACAGTTCGAAGTAAAAACAAATTTTTTTTAAGAAAAATTATTTATTTTCAAACAGAAATTTATATAAATTTTAATGTAATTAATAACTATAGTAATAACTATATAGTAATGAAAACTATTTTAAATGAGGAGTTGCAATAAAAAATACTTTTTTTAAGTTAGTTTGCTTCTTTATGCAAAATATTTACTTTTTGTGGAAAAAATTTCACTTTTTTCTTATAATTTTTTGATTTTAGGAGGTATTTTTTTTAAGAACCACAATTTTTTGCGATTATTATTTTCAGATCATTTAATACATTCTTGAAATGTAATTCCTTTAAAATACAATGAAAATTTTTACAATTTTTTTAAACAAAACGTACTTTTTTACATTTAAAAGTCCTTTGATATCACACATGTTTACGATTTGTTGTGGTGAATTAAAGACATTCTATTTTGATAGCTGTAATATTAAATCTGAATAAAAGCATTTAGTGATTGGATATTGTATTTAATCTTTGGTTTTGGGTACACAAATTACTAAATCTGAGTTTTGCATTAAAAAATTTTAAATTTAGTACACTGATGGTGAAAAAGTACCATTATATAAATTTTCTAAACCTGTCACTCAGCCACAGGTTGTTATTGCGTTAATTGCTCATTAGCTCTCACTGGTTAAACTGGTTCTCAACTGGAACTTTGATGATGACCAGTACTATTGCACCAGTACTATTGCTATCAATTCCCCGCCGAGATGTATAATAGTTCTATCTTTTTTAGTAAAATCTAACTTTCAGTTTCGTAAAAACCATATGACACATTTTTTTTCAAGCTGTCATAAAAAAATAGTTTATATCCATAAATAGTTCATGAAAATTAAATTCAAATTCAGTGAAACTGCATCCAATCTAAAGCCGTCGGCAAAACTTATTATTAAAAAAAAATTAAAATTATCAACTTTACTTATTTTCCAACAAATTCACAAATTTTTCAGTCAATACTAATCAGCCAATACTAATCACCCATTTTTTATAATATTTCACACAAAGAGAAAAACTTACCAGAACTAGGACGATCACTATAGCGGGTACAATAAACCCAAGCTGGCCATACTATAGGACCATTCCCCGTACCAGTTGCTGAGGTTGATGTTGACGTTGTACTCTCTTCTGATTTGTTTGAAGAATTTGTAGCTAAATTTTTATTAGCACCACCACTCACACCATTTTCCGCTGATGAAGAAAATCCTGGCGATAGGGTAGGCGTTTGAGAAGGTGATGATTTTACTAAATCTGCAGCACCATTAGCACTACTATAGCTACTACTAACAGCGGTACTACTTGAATCATTGCTATTTGTACAAATGGTAGCCAAGGAAGAGGAAAATGTTTGTGTCGTTGGTGAAATATGATGATTTAAAGATGACGCTGAATGTTCCAAGGAGTCTGTTGGAACATTAGTTGATACTGTGGAGGAGGACGAAGAGGAGGTTGATGTATTTAGTTTCTGCCGGTGAGCATGAGATTTATGTTGCCCACTTTTTCTTTGTTGTGGTGGTGAGTCAAGACTATTTGAACGACCGAAATCCGCTTTTAGGATGTTGTCTATGCTAAATTTTAAAGCTCTTTCATGAAGATTATCATTATTATCATGTAACAGACCGGGTAAATGAGCCTGCATTTGGGTCTGTAATTGATTGAGTGTGGACATCATTTGTTGAGTACTATTCGTGGTAGGAAGATTCGTTGCGAGCGAACTAGCCGTTGCAGCAGGTGAAGGTTGTTTACTTAGATCAGATAATTTGGCCAGAGTATCATATTGTTGATTTAGATTGTTAGTATGATGCTGTAACATATGATGAGCATGATGACCATGATTTAGAGGTTTATGATTTTGTTGAGCTGCTGCTGAGAGAGCTGCCGCTGCCGCAGCACTTAATTGACCTATTTTAGCTAGAGGATTTAAATGGTGCACTAGATTGGGTGTAGAGGATAGCTGATGATGATGCTGTTGTAATTGAGGTAAATTATGCGAACGCAATGAAAAGGCACTGGCCCGAGCGGCAGCCATTAATTGCATTTGATGTTTCATTAATTCCTCAGCATAAAGATGCGATTTTCTTAGAAATTCTTCTTGAAAAGGAGAAATATTTGCTGCTGTTGAGGCATTATTGGGCTGTAAACCAAAGGGCACTGGAAATCTTAAAGTATTGGCCAAAGCAAACGGATTTAGACCAGTTTCCTGTGTGCTTATTATGGGTGATGGAGACATTTCCTCATGTGAAGAATTTGAATGTGTATCACTTATATCCAAAATTTCCTCTTCATCCATATGAGTGGGACGTGCTTGTCCAGGATTTTCCTTACCCACAGACAGTTCACTACATAAACTAATATTATCCTCTTCATCTTCTTCCTGTGTGTATGGTAGAGCTTCGTCTAGCTCTGCGGCTTCATCCTCCTCATCACTTACAATGCGTACTAAATCTTCAGTCTCATCGGGTGTACTATTTAATATGTCAGCGGATGTAGAGGACATATTTTTACCGTTAATGTAAGCACTAAATAGAATCGGTTGTTTATGCTTTAAACTTAAATTTGAAGCACACTTTTGCAACACCAGACTAAAGTCCGGGTGCATGTTATGGCATGTAAATAAATTGCCTCAAAAAAAACTACACTTTTTAGATTTATTTTTATTTTATTATTTTTTGTTTAATGTTTTATTTTTCTTTTTTTTTTAACTTTTAAATCAAATTTGTTTATTTCTTTACGTTAATAAAAAGTTTACGTTTTTATTATTATTTAAAAAGACCGTCGGCAAGTATCCGCCTTCATCATATTAAACGTTAACGTTTACGCAATATGTTTAATTAAAATAAACCGTTATATTTTAATAAAAGTGTTGATTGGAGTGATTAAAATTCATTGATTTGTTTGACTTTTTGGTTTTTATTGCTCATTTAAGCCAAAACTACTACAACAACAATAATGACAACTATACCAAATCAATGATCTAATACTATTAACACTAATTCAATTTAATTTTATTTGTTTTTCCTTTTTTTTCTGTTTTCTTTGCAAAAAAAAAACTAACTAACTAAACTAAAAAACACACATGCATATGCATGCTTTGTACACACAAGATTACCAATATTTACATCAACTCAATTTGCAGTTTAATAGCAACAATAATAACAACAACAAATAATTGTTGTATTAAAGAGCTAATGCGGTTACGGTGTAAGCAATAAAAACACAATAACGACAACAACAACAAAAGAAAGCTATAATAAACGTGCACTATAGCCGCTTTACGGTTATAACAACTCAGAACGCGTTAGGTAACTGAAGAGCGCAAATATTAAAAGCACACAATACATTTGAAATGTATCCAACGCTTATGTCTACATTAACGTCAGACGTTAACGTTGAATGGGTGTGCTTATAAGGAAAACAAACACAACATGTTTGACTACATTATATTACTTATCAACTATTTGTTTTTGTTTTCTTTTTCTGCTACATTTCAAAAATTTTTTCTCCAACCCAATGCCAGAAAGAGATAACTGCCTCAAGTTAAAAAATTAATACACAAATGAACAAATACCCTTAAATATTAGACTATATGTATGCATGTGTGCTTTATAAAAAAGGGAGCCAACATTATTAATTCACAAAATATAGTGCTTTCTCTTCAACTTATGGAAATTAAAATACTCTTTAAACTATAACTCTCCTGCTCTTACTCTTGTTTGAAAAAATACAGGAATTTAGTATTTGTTTTCGTGTGTATGTTTTCATTTATTTCCCATAACAAATTCTTTTCCTTCACTTCCTTTAAACGTGTATGAGTGTGTAATACACACACTCTCATTTATTCCTTTTTTCAGGTTTGTTGTCATTATCATCATACTCATTTATCGTCGTCTTTATAATTATCATCATTATTAAATTTACTTGAATAAGTATTTTGCCAACAACAACAACATAATGTTATTAGCATTAGTACTGTTTGTATGCGTATGTATAGATCTGTTGTTGTTTTTGATGTCAGTTGAGGTTATGTTTAGTGCTCATCTCTCGTTTGTTAATTAAGTGCAACTCCACGACATTTGAGCTTAACAGTTTAAATGAGTTTGGTTCATTGTTCATTTATTCAGCATTGCATTAATTTCTTCTCATTTATGCTTCAGTGTTGCCAGAATGTTAATGTCCGTCAGATTGGAATTGGATTGGAATTAAATGCGTTAAATGATAATTATGCTTAATTTAGGTAAATACGATATCAATATTTTAATGATCGAGTTTTATTGGATTGTTTATTATGAAACAAATAATTAATACATTTTTAGAATTTTAAGATTTTTTGGTAGAGTATTAATGTTTGTGCATCCATCTATGTACATATATTTTGGAATTAAATGGGTCGAGTATTATGCTTAATTTAAGGAAATGTAATATCAATACTTCACAGTAGGGCAGAAACGAAAAATTTTGGAAATAATTCTGTAACTTCTGATCGGCTAGTTGGATTTGTGTGAAATTCGTTATAAGAGAAATATACAATGTTAAATTTGGAAGGGGTACCCACAGACTCTTCAGGGACGAAGTTATGAGAGTTCAAAGCAGGATACTTCTGGCTTAAACAATTTTTAATCGCTTGCCAAATTTTTGTTTCTTTCCCGATTTCAAATATTAGTAATTTGCATTTGAATTTTTAAGGTCCTCAATTATAACTTAATATATATCCTGGTATTTTCAACCGATTTTTTTTTAAACAAAATAATCTATTGAATAAAAAATTGAAAAGAATTCCAAAATCCCCAAAAACCGATGAAAATCGTAAATTTTATTTCACATTTTCGATTATATAAAGGTAGACTGTAATCAAACCGTCAATTGTTTAATCAGCATATGTGTGCTGAAATTCATTTGATAAAAAATGTATCAACAAATGCCTGCATCAACATATTCTATATGTAAGGCATTTGATTGGTTTGTTGAAAGTAACATTTTTTTTTTTTTCAAAATGCGTCAGAAAATCAAATATCAACATAAAACGAATTGTCAGTTTAAACAATTTGTTGAATTTCTATGATGAAAAATATGTTGAATGTTGGGTGCAAGTCTCAACTAGATCAACTTTTATTATTTTTTTATTATTGTTATTTTTATTCTTTTTTCGAGTTTAGATAATACGCTGAAATTGTTAACATACGTTTGTTGCTATCGTTAGCAAATAGTCAACATATTTTGAGTAACTTATGTTTAGTAAAAAGTTTTTCAGCATTTTATTCCGATTCAAAAATTGTCTAAACCTACCTTAATACAAAACTTTTCGAAGTCCCGTAAATTTTGATTGAAAACATTTAACATTTTTAAATACCTATGTCGGGGTTCATACATAGCAATTCTTCTTGCCACAATTCTGATTTTGTAGGCGAGAGAGGTAAAGAGAATGTAAAAGTTAAGTATTCTTTTCCCCTCTCTCTCCTATAAACTCAGAATTGTGGCAATAAAAATTGCTGTGTATGAACCCGGGCTAAGCTGCATTCTATTTTATTTATTTTGGAGCCATCTCTTTAGAAAAGTATAAAGTTATTATCTATTGTTAAAGAAAATTTTCTTTTACAAAAAAAAAAATATTGTAGATACTTTTTTGGCAAACATTTTAAGCCATAGCTTCGACGTAAGAAAATTCATACATTCTCATACATACCCAGCAAAAAAAAAAAAGAACATCCTAAAGAAGTCAATAAGGTCCTGAACTTGTGATCCATAAGTATTGCAAATTGGAATAATTTTCAATGAATTTAAAATAGGCTTGACATCGATGGAGTTATTTACTTCCAGTAGAAACATACCCACATATTTAAAGAAACTTAATTCTATTTATATGAGGGATTCACAACTTGTGCTATTATGTGAGATTGTCAAATGTCCTAAAATATTACAATAGTTAAAAATATTGTTATTGTTATTCTAAGGTAAAATTTTATCAACGAATATTGTTTAAATAATGTTTTAAGAAGAAGAAACATTCACTATTTGATACTTTGGAAGTAATAAAAAATTACTTCTTAAAAACTTAATTCCAATTATTTTAAATAATAAAAAGAATATTTATTAAGAATTGTTAAAAAAAATATGCAATTTACGTAATTAGAATAGTTAGCAGCAGAACGAAATTCTGAATGGCAACCCTGTTCAGTTTCGTTGTTGTTGTTTTTTCTCTTTTTCTTCATTCCTTCCTTAATTTTTTATTATTCCTTATTGTAGTCCATATTTCCATACTCACATAGTATTTGTTTAAGTACCCTACTGTCAGTGGTGTCAGTTACGTAGAAGTTACCTAGTCACTTTATTAGCCACGTGACTAGTCACTTTAACATGGGCTTGTCCTAGGAGGAAGACTATAGTCAACCACTTCATAGTGTCACTTTTTGCACACACAATCACCTCCACGACTACATAACGACAAATAAAAGGACAATTTTTTTTACATAGACAGCCACTTTAACAGCTACAAAGTGTAATACAACCACTTTATTGGTTACAATGAGTCAGTTAAAAATTCTTGATTCTTTTCGTCTTCTTCCCGCTTACCTTAGAGTCAGTAAAGCGACAACAAACAGCAATGAATCTTACTGTCTAATAGCGGATTAATCGCCACCAAATAAACTACTGGGTAGTTACGTGAATTGGTCTGTGATGTTTGACTGCCAATGTCCTCTTCAGTGTTTGTGTACTTTTTAAAAAATTATTTACTAAATTAATAGTTTTATATGTTTTTGGTTGCATATGTTATATAAAGATATACAGGGTGTTAACTATTGTGAGGTTTATCGCTTAGTAGTCATCATATTATACAGCTATGGATCATTTTCAATCAATAAGAAAATCTCTTATAACCCTTATATCCTATACATATACATACATATATTATAAAAAGGAAGTGTAAGTTGGTTTGTGTGTCAATCACGTCAAAACGACTTAACCGATTTCCAATTTTGACAAACAGATAATATCAGTGCCGTAGGTTATATAAGATCTCGATTGGATGTTACGCCTCACATTTTACTCCCATTTTTTGAAACTCTTAAACGATAGAAAATATTCCATAGCATTATTTGGGAAATGGAATATGCTGCGCCCCTTATTGCGAAAATAATATTTTTCCATTTATAAACACACTTTAATTTGTGAGTTATACGAAAACAAATTGTGATTTAAGTCAAATTCTAAGCAATGATCAAAGTTTTTTTTTTTTTAGTTGATTTAGTGAAGTACAGTTCCTAACAGGTCACGGGGTAGGAGGTGGTCCTCAACATTTGACAATATTGGGTCATCTCAGATATGACAGAAAATAAATACATAGTTCTAGTAAACAAAAAGTTTCCATTATTTTTAGACTCCATTTTTAATATAATCTGAATAAAAAGTAAAATTAAAATTTCAAGCTCTTTTTTAAAAATAATATTAATATTATAGAATTAGGAAAACTCTCACTTGTTTATAGCAACATATTTTCAAAATTTACAACATTTGGATAAGGCTTGAAGATAGAGCTTTTGCTCCAAGCTCCTTATATATGTAATTTTTTTTTTATATTTTGACGGATTTTAATAAAATTCATATTCGAGGCTACAAACTTTGGATGACTAATCTATAACTCTGCGAAAAGATATACTACTCCTAAATAACTTAAAAACAATTCAGGTCTGACCATGTGATTTTTTTATTTTTAGATAGGTCTGTTTCCCAAGTCATAGAATTATTATAATTATGATTTAGGACCTCTGTATGTCGTTCCCCAA
>MINK01005592.1:0-10432 GCA_001735545.1 Phormia regina
GTACTTTTTCGTTCATATGATGGTTTATTATATTTTTAAAGAATTCCGAAGTCAGTGATTCCATGCCAAAAAGGATTCTATGATATATTGAAACCTCCCTTACTCTAGAAGAATTTTTCATAAAAAAATTAATTTTAATTTATATTATTATTATTCAATAAATCCGTGCAGCGCCGGGTCAATCAGTTCGTACTGTATAAAAACACACCTTATCAATTCATATTTGTTCATAGATGAACGAAATGAAAATTATTAAACTAAGAAAATACTGGACTGATACTCAAGAATGGGGTTTCAAAAGTTATTAAAGCAAATACAAAAAAATGGAATAATGTTTCTGGAATTAAACAAATTTTTAAAATTAAAATTAACTGAATGGTTGTAGAATTAACTAAATGTATGGATATTTCATACAGAAATATTTATAATTCTGTGAACAATGTTAAAATTTTCATTATGGGTAATCATTAAATGATTAAACAGAATCATAAAAGTTGCTATCATGATCACGGTATTATTGATATCAATGAAAAACTACCATATAAACATTGAATAGTTGTGGTAATAATGCTGTAGCCATGTTTTTTTAATATATTGTTTTTCCCCTCAAAGACTTTATAAAAGCTTTTTCATTTGACACTTTGTAGCTTTCTTTCGTATTTTAATGGGATGACTACAATACAATGTTTCTCAAAGTTTGAATTCTCCTCGATAAGTCTTCTATACATGTTCTATACTAGCATTTACATTTATCACCAAAATTAATTTTAAACGGCCCCATAGTATATTGATGTGATGTTGTATTTCATGATGATGCTGATAATAATACTTACTGCTGATAATAATAGTGCTGTGATTGTTGTTGATATTTAATTCAATTAGTAGCGAATGAGAGTGTAAAGTTCAAATCAATTGTAGAGATTTTTTATTTATTTATTTTTTTGCTTCAACTTAACATATAATTGTAATAAACTTAATAAGGAGTGTAATCAAAAAAGTCTTATATTTGGTAGTCAATAATTTGGAAGCGATTGATCATAGAGTTTTCATTGTTCTCTTTTTCGTTTAAATGATAATATACTATAGATCATACAAAAATATAAATTAATTATGAACTTGTAGACATTTTTTGGCCACCCTTCCATTTAAGATCTGATAGTTGTTTTTTGGAACAGTCTGTCAATCTCCTTTTAAAATCTTCAACATTTCGAAACATCTCCTGGTTCTATTTAATTCTCTTTTCACAAAAATCCAATATCTCGTTACTGGTCTTAGCTCTGGAAAAAAAAGAGAATTAACTTCCCTTGATGCAAATACTATGTAAGATTCATAACATATACAAATTTTTGGGGTGTTTAAGATGAATACTGTAGAAATAGCCAACTTAATAAAATTTCCAGAGTCACCTATACATATATCTGGTCGCGCTATATAAAAACGAGCTGGGTCATGGCTCATAATAAAAGAAGGCCTTTTAAAAGTTTTAAAACTTCTTAGTAACTTTATTAGATAGAATAGCCTTAATACGTTCTTTGCTCGGTTTCTGTTTCCCTAGTTTGAAAAAAAAAAAGAAAAACAAATTAATTTTTAATCTATTTTAATTATAATAATTACCCAAACACAAAATTTTTGCTAATAAATCTTCTAAACTACATAACAGATTAAACAGAGCAATAGAGTCGTAGGGAAGGATACGTTACAGGACAAAGTTGATGACATGAAGTACGATAAAGTTTCAAAAAGTTGTACCTTTTACATATCAGGTCCCAATGAGAAGATTAAAAAATTAAAATTTTTATCATCCAATAAAATATATAAAAATTCTATAAAAACAGCATTAAAATTTTTGATCACTAAAATCCACCTTAAAATAAAATTAAAATAACATTTTATAAGCAAAAATCTCTATATTGCTCCTTTTGTTTTATAATCTTAACAAATTTTAAATTACATACCAAAATAAAATAAAAATAAATATTTTTCTAAATTATAAAATTTCTTAAGTACTCAAACCACATAACAACCATTCAACTTACATACATCTCTTTAAAAAACTTTTCTAAATACAACTTTCGAAGAGACCACATGTTGCAAAAACATTTTGTTTAATACCTTTTCATATAAAATTTGAAGTTTACATTATTTTCTTAAGACCACATAAAAAAGTACACACTTACATACAATCAAAATATTAAAACTTCAGGTTTTTAATAACCCAACAAACACAAAGTCAAAAATTTTTTATATAAATGACATTTTCATTAGATACTATAAAATTAACATTTTTGTACCATAAACAAAAATATTTCATTTCTCATATTTCTTACAATAATAACAAATTAATATGTTTGCTGGGAAATTTTTTTGCATACAAAAAGCAAGAAAAGAGACTGAGTTTGGTTAAAAAGAAATGGTTAGTGGCATTACAGTATAATTAACTGCGAAACTTGTAACCATATTTTGTACATGAAAACAAATCCTAGCGGTATTTAACAAAAACACCTGAGTCTCTCCCGTTGACTGTCGTTTTCGTGTAAACGAGTTATGAACTCTTTAAGCCAACAAACAATAAAGTAAAACATAAAAGACATTTTATATAAGTACAAACGAAACAAAGTTTTTAACACAAAATTTTCTTAGTGTAACTAAATTATTATAAAATGTTTAAAGTTTTAAGGTTGCAAAAGAAAATTTAATAAGAAAGAAGTGTTAAGTTTTTTTTTTTTTTGTTTTATAATGAAAAAATATTTAGTATTTTTGAATTAAATAATTATACTTTGTAATGTACTTAATATTACAAAATGACATATATGTACATACATATCTTACATTCAGTGTTGCCAGGGCTTGAAAAAAGGAATTAAATCTGACTTAAAAAAGGTCAAAAAAGGCTAAATGATCCAAAAAATAAAGCTAGAAAATTTTTGAGTTTAACAACAAAATAAAAAATCTAGATTTATGCTTAAAATGGCAACACTGCTTATATTCCATGAGAGCTTTATAAAAAATGCCAATTTTTTACAGAGAGTCAGTCATACGATTCTGTTCATATTTGGTACTGATATCATTTATTAATTTTATTAATATTCACAGGTTTTATTTTCAGGATCACTTTCTGAATCGATTTAACGATGTTCGTCCGTCCGTTTGGTTGGCTGTCTATGTAAGGCTTGTGCGCAAACTACAGGTTTAGAGATAATTTGATGAAATTTGGTAATATGATTTTTCTTNNATGATCGGCCCACTATTTCACCTAGCCCCCATACAAATGTTCTCCCGGAATAGAGTTTTAACACTCCAAATTGAAGTATTTTAATGAAATTTAACACAAATATGTAAATATAATAAATTTAAGCACAAATACGTGCGCCAAATTTCATGAAGATCGCTTCATAATTTACCATAGCTTACATATAAACCGATCTTTCAAAAATCACTTTAACGTGCATAAATCCCAATAAAAATGCTAAATCAATTTAATATTCGGTATCATATGGTCGGGCTTGACCGTCTATACCTTTTTCACTCGTTTTCTCTTAATATACTAAAAAGCAATTTCTTTACTATAGTGTAAAAAGATATTTCAAGAATAAGAAAGAGTTTCAAGTTCACATAGAATTTGTTAAGTTGAAAATATTATTTTGTGAAACCCATCAATAGCAGACATATACAATATTATTATCAAACGATAGGAAATTCCTTCGAGTATTTCGCTCTTGAAATTCAGCAAGTTTTTTAACACGATTCAAGGGTTTTTAACACGATGTTTTGAATAATAACTGAGATATCGGTCAAAACACACACAAATGCATGTTAAGCATTGTATGAAATTATGAAAAGTTTTATACAGCCGAATATAGAGCCCGAACTCTTTTTGTGGTAAAGTCAAGTAGAAGATTATGTGATAAATTTCATTGACTTATCAATAATATTGCGCCTTGTAGTTTAGTTAACATCGTTAAGCTAACTAAGGAAGTGATTTTGAATCGTGTGGTATACTTTGGAAGTTGGTGGTCTGATGGAGTTTTGTTTGTATTACAAACATCAGCTCAAACATTTAACACTCAAACCACATATGATGTTCGTGGTCAGGAGTTCTCATAAGATCTTACAACGCGATCCCTTTTTGATTAAAAACTTATATCAAATTACAATTATTTTTCTTCTCTGGTAAAAATATTATATACATTTTTAAATGGATTCAGGAAGAAGTATATTAGTCCACAATTAGTTTCAGAACACATGGAAATATCCTGTACTTGTTCTACTTTGGCGCTACGATGAATGATTTTTATTTGAAATTGTGACCTCCAGAACTAGTTCTATGGAAGTGTTAACTAGCCAGTACTCATTCTATGGAACGGTTCCAGAACTAGTTCTTAATGATTTTTGTTCGAAAAAGTCACAAGTGCTAGAGAAGCGTTCCGGAACGGTTTCAGAATCATTTTTAGTCTTTAACCCTACTTTTAAATTCCATTTAAATTTGTAAATACTTTTTTTTTTCATTTTTTGATTTTGTGAAATTTTTTATATAAGTTTTTATGTTATCTAAAACATTATTTAAAACGTATTTAGAACCGCAAATAGGTTTTACCCAACTGGTGTCAGAATTGGTTCTGATACCACTAGTTCTGGAGATGTTATAAAAGAATCTAAAGTGGTACTGATTACACCAGTTCTAGAATTAATGATTTTTTTTTTTTTGCATTGGGAGCTTTAATAAAAATTTCCTTAGAGACCCCTTTTGGGTTATGGACCCCCATTTGAGAACCGTTGTTCTAAAGTATAAAAAAATTTTATAAACCCAACAAAAACTTGGTAATGGTATGTAGTTACGGATGTAGTCACTTTTCAATGATAACAACATACTTTCTGCATTACATGAATGTACATTAGCAAGCACTTGCTTTTAACCTGATATGTAATCAATTACTTAAGATTAGATTTTTGTCACTTTTTATCTTTTCATTTCTATTATAAGCATCATATATTTTAAAAGTATATTACATGAAAATACATTAATTACTTGTTAAAGTCACGAAGAATATCGCACCTAATCGAACCCACGACGTAAACAGGCACAAACATGTCCTAGAAGGAATTTGTAGGAAAAATTAATTCCAAGTCTATTATATAAAATAGTATATCAAATCCAGATTTCTTCATATTTTAAATAAATAAATTTTAAAAATATATTAACTTTTTATTTTCTATATTTCAGTACATAATTATACTTGTTGCTATTCATTTTACTAATAATGACTTCTGTAATACTTTGATATTAATGAGTGATTGAATACCAACATAGTAATTAGTTCTTGTAACGACATATAAGTAATGACTTTCTGAAATGCCCACCTGTAATAAGGAGTTTCCCCTAATGACATCAACGTGCTAAAATAATGCTGGGAATTTCTGTAATAAATACTGTGCGTCGAACATTATTGACTTCTTTCATAAAAAAATAATTAAGTATTTTCCATGAATATTTTTCAAAATTTATATAGAGACAAACTTTAATATTTTGTAAATATATTTATTTGGACTTATTACATTTTATAGCAAAAGTCATCTACAGTTAAATACTATTTATCTGTATATAAAAATATGAAAATAAAACAGCATGAGTTATATACGATAACTTTTTTTCTTTAAAATAAATATTTTATCATTCTTTAAAAATTTATACACTTTATAAAATACAATTTTATTTTTTTCTTAAAGAAAAAACTAAATAAATGAGAAACTCATAAATTATAACTGATAAGATAGAAATTATTAAACAAATCACAAAATTACTTTGGGCAATAAGCAATAAAAATGTCATAGAAAATATTTCCAGGGAACATATGAATATTGAAAGAAATATGCATATGTATACTATAAATACATATATAATTACAATTACACATATATTTCTCTATAGATATATACATATATAAATGTGAGACACATATATAAATGTGAGATTTATTTCCGGTGCAGATATGTGTAAAATTATATATTTTCAAGTATTGACCTATAGTACTTAGATATAAACCATAATAAATATATTTTTAATTAAATAAATCCAAATTACTGTTCATATATGAATTGTCCAAAATAAAAACAAATTTACAAAATTTATTTTTCAGCGTGTGATAAATTCATGTATAATAATCACTTTTAATAAATAATTTTAAAACTATTTAATGTTTCAAATGTCGTCGTAAAGATCACTTGACATATTTCCGCTATCAACAGCACATCAATATTATATGATGCTATTTTATCCAGTCATAGACACAACATCAGTAGTTACAAATAATAATAACAACAACAACAGCTGCCGGCAACATTATCATCAACAACATTATAAATCTGAATACGAAAAAAAAAAAAACAATTGCAGTGTTAAATATTGAATTGAAATGAACAGACTGTAAGCGATAGACAGACATAGAGCATTTATATTTAAACGAAAAAGACATATAGACAGATATACTTAAATATCTATGTATGTGATATATTAACGCTGCGTGAATTTGTTTCTGTTTGTATTGCTGCGACTGATTCGACTCTTATTCTATTATGGTGTCATAAAAAAATAAATAACATCATTCATAGTTATGGGTGAATACTAAACTTATACAATATATGTATAAATTTATAGCTTTAGTATGTCTACGTTTATTTATACAATATACAGTGGAATAAAAAGATCTAAAAAAAATTTAAAATAAATCTGTTACTTCTAGTCCAATTGGATTAATATAAAATTTTATATAGACATAGCAGAGGAGTTTAAAATTTAAATTTTTACCACAAAAATTTACAAATTATTTTACTCCCATAACTCTTCAGGATCCAGTAAGTTCGCTCTTTAAAAATTTTAAATCGTCACTCCTTAAAAGTTTATTTTCAAAAATTTAGGAGCATGTACCACTGTGAATGCTTATACGAGTTGTAGTGTGACCAGAAACATGTAGGCAGTAGTAAAGTGGGAAGTATAACTTATAACGTCTTAAAACTTTAAACATAGACTTCGGTGTGTATTCCATTAGAAATATCTAGTCTTTATACTTAAGGCTAGTTGCAAATCGGAACTCTATCTCAATATTATATTAAAATTTTTATCATAATATACCCCAAGTGTTTGTGCATTAAGTATAATAAAAGCTCTTCAAATCCCACCTTAAAATACACCACTCGACAACGAACCAACTTCTGAGTCGACGTAACAATGTCTGTCCTTCTGTCTGGTAGGCTGACAGGTCAAAAATGGGCTAATAGTACGTATAATTTCTTCTGCACAAGGACTAAGCCTGGATATGGATATGATGTCCTTCCGAAATATAGCATTAACATTTATAGATTGTCTAAAAATTGAAATATTTTATCTGTTTTATATAAGCACCAATGTCACAGAAAATATCGTTAAGCTTAATGAAGTTTCATACCGGAAAATAGCTCCTCTCATCCAAAATCAATGTGACCAAACTAATTTTCGGGGCGAACAAAAATTTATAGAAGAGAATTCATATTGTAGTTATTTTGTGATGACACAAGATTACAGTAAAACTGTACCAGAACTAAACTGGAAATGGACTGGATCTGAACTGGCACTCAACTTGAACTGTATTGGAACTGAAGTAGAACTGAACTAGAACTGAGCTAAAACTGAACAAGAACTTAACTAGAAATTAATTAGAATTGAACTAGAAGATAACCAGAACTTAACTAGAATTGAACTTGATCTGCAATAGAACTTAACTAGAACTGAACTAGAATTGAACTTGAACTGCATTACAACTTAACAAGAACTGAACTAGAACTGAACTAGAACTGAACTAGAACTGAAGTAGAACTGAACTAGTACTGAACTAGAACTGACTAGAATTGAACTAGAACTGAACTAGAACTGAACTAGAACTGAACTAGAACTGAACTAGAACTGAACTAGAACTGAACTAGAAGTGAACTGGAACTTAACTACAACTGAACAAGGACTGAGCTAGAACTGAACTAGAAATGAACTAGAACTGAACTGGAACTGAATTGGAACCGAACTAGAACTTAACTACAACTGAACAAGGACTGAACTAGAACGGATTTAGAACTGAATTATAACTAAACAGAACTGGAATACAAGTGAATTAGAATTGAATAGAATTGAATAGAACAGAATAAGAACTGAATTAGAACCAAACTATAACAGAACTAGAACAGTATTACAACTGAACTAGATCTGAGTTAGAACTAAATTAGAATTGAATAGAACAGAGCTAAAACTGAACTAGAACTGAGTTAGAACTAAATTAGATCTGAATTAGAATTGAATAGAACAGAGCTAAAATTGAACTAAACTGATCTAGAACTAAACTATAACTGAACAAGGACTGAACTAAAACTAAATTATAACTGAATAAGATGTGAATTAGAACTGAAGAAAACTAAACTATAACTGAAGTAGAACAGGCCAGAACTAAAACAGAACTCACCTGTCGTTATTATATTCCCAGCAAAAAACGAACTGAAAAAGTCAGGAATTTAATATTGTGTTGTCATTGGAAGGAAGTACTTGGTGGTGCAAAAGAGCTGCATAAATTCTTTTTTTAAGCCATGGTTGTCATTAGTAGAATGTTCTTCTTTTATACTTCTTATTCATTTCTTTCGAAGTACTTCTCTTAATACTATATTTAAAAAAATGTTCTTAACAAAAATTCCGCTCCNNATACTATATTTAAAAAAATGTTTTTAAAAAAAAAAAAAAAAAAATAATTTGCTTAGAAATTATTAAACATTTCTCTCGCTAAATTTTAATTTATTTTCAATTATTTGGAAGTAATTTTTAGGAACTTCCAAAGAAGTAGAAAATATGAACTTTATTTCACTTTTGAAGTATTTAAACTGTTCTTTTTTGGGACCTCTTGATCGTATTTTTTTTTGCTGGGTTTATGTAGAATTTCTAAATGAAGTTTATCACAGAACCGAAGCTATAAATTTTCACTGTGATCACTAGTGTTGTATTTTGAATCGAGTTTTAGAAAGTTTAACTAACTTGGGTAACTTTTTGTTTTAACAAATATTTATTTTCCTTAAGTTTGCTATTTGGAATACTTCTCTATTTAATTTTAACCAACAAGTAGCAGTTTTTCATACCATACAACAATATTACTTGTCTGCCTGCACACAAATATAGTTGGTACGTATTTAGATGGGATAAACATGACAATAATACTGTCAATTTTCATGCCATTATTATTATCATCATCATTATTATTATTATTAGTATTGTGATTATAATCATCGTTGCCATTATCATTATCAGCAAGAAAATCATTATACTAGATGATGTTGTGATATCAATACTGATATAAAAACTTAAATACACACATATCTACATACATATGTATATATAGTAATAAAGATTATAATACTTTTTTTTATACAAGACAAGTATATAAATAAAGTTTAAGAGTAAATTTATATGTACATATATACATACATATAAATGTTTATATGTTTAGGTATTTTTTATATATGAATATGTGTGTTAGTATTAGGGCATATAAATACATATATGTATGTATATAATACCTACATATGTGTGTATATATATGTATTATATGAATTTATATGTAGAAGTGTGTCATATTTATGTCAATTGAAAATGTTGCCTTTATGATTTATTCACTCTTATGATTTATTACTTAAGTACGACCAACACCACCAACAAAAACAATAATAATAACAAAATCTCACAAACATGTAGGAAGATTTGCTGCTTTACTCTGTAAAAGAGAAATTGCTTAAGTAAATCATATTGGATTGGACATGTTGTTTTCCTTTGTTTAATATGAATAAAATATATGACGAGTATTAAGTTTATTCAACTTTTAAATTGAATCAAATTTAATATTCCGAGGTAATCAAATATAAATTTTCTTTAACAATAAAATTAAATAAACTTTGTGCCTTTTTTTTCTGAGGCTACTTTTACATTTTTATTGAAATTTCTTGGCAAGAACTAAAAATTACAAAGAGAAGAAAAGTAAAACCAAAATATTAAATTGTTTATATTTTAGCTTTTTTTAACACATTTAAAGTGTAAAGACAACATTATTTATAGCACATCTTAAGTGAAATAAAAACAACTAGTGCAACAAACGACGACTACAAACAAAAACACAACAAAATTGAAAAACAAAACACATAACTAAACTAAAAACTTTTATACTAATTTTGCGGTAATGTTGTATAACTTTAAAGTTTTTCATTACAAATTTTGAAAACTATTTTTTTCTTTCTTTCTTTTTTTGCAACGTTTTTTAATGTTGCATTAAGCTGAGAAAAAGAAACGTTATTTTGTAGAACACAAAGTAAAATGATTGTGAACCAATACATACAAACATATGTATAATAATTTAATAGAGAATTAAAATTTTTTTTC
>MINK01005598.1:0-10680 GCA_001735545.1 Phormia regina
CCAATTTGGGAAATCACCAAAAAGTGCATAAATACATGTGAATCTTAGTATCGACGTAACGTAATATTCTGTAATAGTATGTTTTTATTTTCCACTCAATACAAGTATAGGTCGGTCCATAATTGGCTCCTTCCCGAATTTTGGTACACATATGCAATGGTGTAGGGTATCATATGTTTGGTCTTGACCGACTATACCTTCTTCTCTAGTTTTTAGTTCTTTCTTTATATATGTAAAGAAAAAAATTATATATTGAATGAAGAAAATTTTAAGACGATATCTTCACCGAGTCCAAAATAAAAGTTTTTTAAAATTATGTTGGGATTTTTTGGACGAAAAAGTGTCTACACTCTTTTTTATCTAATTTTTTTTAACACATACAAATTTTACATTATTTTGAAAGGTATCTTCACAGAGATGACTTTAAAATAGAAAATAATTACAAAAACTCAAGCGGTAAAGGTTCACATTTTCTCAAGTTTCACTCACTTTATAGAAAGATTTAACTTCAGGATATATTTCTTCAGTTTATATAACTTTCCATATTTAAATAGATTCAGGCTTTAATTGGAATTTTTATTTAAACTTTCTTTGATAATACTTTTATTAAAGCAAATTGAGTCTTTAAGAATATTCTTCAATATATCTTCGTGACCCCCCCAATAATATATTCACGGACCTCTTGTGGGTCACGGACTCCCATTTGAGAACCGTTGCTCTATTTTTTTATGTTTATATATTTTTAGGCTTAATTTGTTAGATTTTTTGTTACTACAATTTATTTTTAAAAGTGTAGACATCGGTTTTATTCACAGTTAACCCTTTCGGCAGCACATGAATTTAGCTGTAGCTACCGAGAGAATCGCATATTTTTTTCATATAGGAATTAAGAGTGGTAATTCCCACTTTTATATCGTTTAATAATTTTTTTTAACTGTGGATCAAATGATGGGAATTCCCGCGATAACGGGAAGTATTTTAGCACTATAGCAACTCTCACTACTTCCAAAAGAAAAACAAAAATCAGCTGTAATAATTAAAAAAAAATTGTTGTTAATATCAGCGGAAATTCCAGTCATTGTTTTTTTTAAATATTAGCGAATGACGGGAATTCCCGCATTAAAGCCAAAAGCATTAAATGTTAAAAACAATTGAGTAGAAATACAGTGCACAGTGATTCCAAAGCGCATTTTTTTTTTAAATAATTCAGTAAGTAAAGAACCGTTAGAGGTATCTCAATAAAATATCACATGGTTAAAGCTGAGGTGTTTTCAAGTTGATTTGGGGGAGTACAGGTCATTAGCAGGTTAGAGGTGGCCCTCCAAAATTGCCCATCTGAGGTATGTAATTTTTTTTAATTGCAAAAAAAAAAAAAAAAAATCATTTAGGATATGACAGAAAAGAAATTTTACATATATGCAGATAGTCCTTATAAGTACGCTTACATATGTAAGTAGTTATCTCCTTTAGTTTAAGAGATATTCGTGTCGAAATAAATTTTTAACCTTGCTTTTTTTTAACTTTAAATTGTCTAAAATATTTGCCAGATTTGCCACAGAATTCTTAATAATATTGCTGCCAGAATCATATAATTATAAGAATTCGTTAAAAAGTTATATTAATCTAAAATTGGAACTTTAATATATTATGGGCATTATTTAGTCACTCATAAAATTAGTTTTTTGTTCTGGGCCAAACGAAATCTTGATGTAAATGCATGTAAAGTAAATCCCAAGGAGTTTGGGACAAAGGTCTGCCCACGAGCCCTATCAAACTTTTGTGAAGTTTGGAATTTATTGTTTTCTTATGTTCTCAAAACGCAAAGCTGGGATCGAATTAAAACTATTTTAATTTTGTAGCCCTATATGTAAGATATACTCCCAAAAAGTACTTTCTAACGGAAGCCCCTTATAACGACAGGGTGACTATTTCAATGAACAAAATCAAAAGAAGCTTTCCCCGAACTAAAATTTTGGGGCTATTTTGGAGTAGGAAAATGGGAATCTGTTTTATCTTTTTATTTTAAGAACAAAATTTTTTATATTGTACTAAAATTTTATAATGATCGCTTAATTAATATAGATTTTATTTGAGTTCACATAATATATTTTTTGCGGAAAATAACACAAAAGACAAAAATAACACCAAAGAAAACTTTATTATTTATATATTATTATTTTTCAAGTAATAACCTTTTCAATGATATCAAATACTTGCATAAATTCTTTACTTAATCGTTTAGAAACTAACTAAAATTTGACCCCCTCTTTAGCGAAATGTGCACATTTTCCTTATTTTTTTAATAAATATGTGCTGCATCATTCATTCTAATATAAAGGCACAGCTTTACAAGAAATAACTAATTCCTTTAACCAATTTCTAATTTGTTTGTTGTTGCTTTCTACAAAAGAATGTTTTTATTTATTTTTATTTTTTTTATATTTTATAGTTTGTCTTTACTCTTGGCATTTTCAAAATCAAACACAAAATAAAATAAAAAAAACTGACCTTAAACACGCATTTGAGAGCATTTGTAATTGTGTGAGTGTGTTTTTCTTTCTTTTGATTTGTTTTTATCATTTAGATTACATTTGTTTTGTTCTGATTCAAATCAAGTCCGTGTGTTTATTGTTGATGCATTTGATGTGCGAAAAATAAATAAAAGAAACCAATAATGATTTTTATTTTTTTTTTATTCGATTTAATTGGGTGCGGTGGTGAATTTTTTGATTTAATTTCGTTAATTGCATTTAACAACCACAACACACTTACGTTATTTTCAAAATTTTCTTATTAAATATTTTCAGTAATTTATTAATAAAAAAATTGTGTAAACTTTTTCGCTTATTAATCTTGAAATATTTCTGGGTATTGGATCGTTTAGGTAGAAGAGGGGGAGGGGTCTGTTGTTAGGAATTTTGCATTGTTTTGTTGTATGTTAAGGAAAATATCTTTTATTTTATGTGATTTTCTTAGTAGTATTTTGACATCACATTAATTTTATGAAAATTTTTAACAAAAAGGAGAAAAAGAAATTTTAAACAAATACTTTAATTATTTAAAATATTTTCTTTCTTTGTGTGTTGTACATATATGTATGTATGTATATTATTAACAAAGCGTTTCAAATATAATTTATCACGCATTAGGGTTTTTCGTTGTGTATAGGAAAATTGTCTGATTTTGAAAATTATTTTTTATTTTTTGTATATAATTTTTTGACTATAATTAAATTGTAGAATCAAAATAATATTATTATCAAAAACATTATCGAAATAAGTTTGAATTTACATTATTTACCAAATGTTGACATTTTGTAAATAATTATAATTTATATTGTTGAAAGAATTATTATTTATTTTTCTATTTATTTATTTATTTATTTATTTATTTATTTATTTATTTATTTATTTTTTTATTTATTGATTTATTGATTTATTTATTTTTGTTTAATTGTGAAGAATACTTTTTGACATTGGGTAAATAATTTTAATTTTATTAATTTAGATTAAGAAATAATTTAATTTTATGTAAATTTGTATAATTTATCTATTATTGACACCTGCGTAAACAATTATAATTTTTATTTCTGATATTTTATTATTATTTTTAATTTTAATTGGTAAAATGTTTACATTTTTGACATTAAGTAAATAATTATATTTTAGACATAAAAAGAATATTTGTTATTCCTTTTACTAAAAACTCAATTTATTTCAATTTTATTATTTCCTATTTTGATTATTTACATATTGTTTACATTGAGTAAACAATAAGTAAGTAATAACAAATAATTAATGAAATTTTGTAGTTGTATTTCTTTCCATTATTTGTAATTACAGTAAAATAAATAAAAAATTACATTGTTTACATATTGTTGACATTTGGTAAATAATTAAATTTTGTTCAAAAACGAATTTTAGTTATTTTTTTCACTCAATAATGAAAATTATTTCTTTTATTGGAATTCTTTTATTTTTTTTAATAGTAATCAAATTAAAAATGTTGTGTAAATAATAAAATTAAATTGTGTAAATTATGTAATTACACTAAAAAATTAATTTAGACTTCAAATTTCATTTTACAAAACAATAAATAATAAAAAAATAATTTACTTAAATTTTGTTTTAGTTTTTATTTACTATTATTGCCATTACGTAAATAATTAAATTTTAGAAAAAAGAAATTAATTTTAATAAATTTAAATTATTTACTCATGGTTGACATTACCCTAAGCCAAGGATAAATAAGTTAATAAACAAATAAATAAATTAATTAATTGTTGACTTGGTGTAAATAATTATTTTTTTTCCTCAACTATTATTTTCAATTACTCCGTCATTTCAATATTAAGAGAATTTAGGATAATTACCTATTTTTGACGTTGCGTAAACAAATATTATTAACAACTATAGACAGTTCACATTGTTTACACATTTTTGGCACTGTGTAAATAATTAAATTTTATTTTATTTAAAAACATGTTGTAAATTTTAGTTACTACTTCAAAATTAGCAGAAGTTTACATTATTTACATATTATTCACATGGTGTAAACAATTGAATTTTGGCAAAAACATTGATTTTATTTTATTAAAATATTATAAATATTATAATATTGATTTTGTTTTAATTATTTACCCATTTTTTACATTAAGTAAATAATCAAAAATTATTAACATTTTTTAAAATTTTTTATTATTTTTTATTGTGGCTAAATAAATAAGCGCTTAACACATTATTTGGAATGTAATGTTTACACATTTTGTAAATAATTATTTATTTTACACTAATTTCTGTAAATTACAGTTATTTATGTAATATATTTTGGACACAATGTAAATATTTTGCAAATTTTATATTTTTTTTAAATCAAGAGAAATTTACATTATTTTCATATTCATATTATTGACATGATGTAAATAATGAAATTTTATATAAAAACTTATTTTATTTGATGAAAAAATGAATAATAATATTTTTTTCAATATTGATTTTATTTTAATTATTTACTCAATTTTTTACACTATGTAAACAATCAAAAATTATTGTCATTTTATTATTTTTGGATATTTTTTTCATTGCAGCCTAAATAAATAAACATTTTATATTGTTTACACATTATATACATTATGTAAATAATTGTTTTTATTTTTATCTATTGTTGTGTAAATTAGAATGATTGATTTGAGTCATTTTTGACATAAAATCTTTCAAAGTTTTCTTTGATTAAAAAATAGCAGTAATTTACATTATTTACATATTATTGACATTATGTAAATAATAAAATTTTGGTTAAAATACTAGTTATATTTTATTAAAAAATTATAAATATTTTGATATTGAATGTGTTTTCATTATTTACCCATTTTTTTACACCGAAAAATTATTGCCATATTTTTATTTAATATATTAAGTAAAAATAAACATTTTACATTATTTACATTCTGTAAATAATTATTTTTTTTTAATGAAATTTTTGGAAAATTAAATTTGTAAATGTTTTGAAAATTTTAATAAGATTTTCAATCAAAAAAATTTCGATTTCGACTAAAAAAAAAAATATATTTGCGCATTTTTTACACTAAGTAAACAATTAAATATTGTTATGATTTTTTATTTTTTTATATTTCTTTTTTTGTGGCTTAATAAATAAACATTTAACATCATTTACATATTATTTACATTGTGTAAATAGTTATTTTTTTACACAAATTTTTGGAAAATTAAATATTGACAATATGTTTAACGAATTTTTATAAAATTTTCCTCCATTTAGAAAAAAATCATTTACTCCATTTTTATATTGTTGACATGGTGTAAATAATGAAATTTTAGATTAAATGATTATTTTATTTTATTTAAAAATTATAAATATTTTTATTCTGATTTGGTTTTTCTTATTTAAACATATTTTACACCAAGTAAACAAAGTAAAAGGCATAACTTTTTTATATTTCTTTAATTACAAGCAAATAAATAAAGATATTCATTGTTTAAATATTATTTACATTCTATAAATAATTGTTTAATTTACTTTAATATTAATGTAGAAATGTTTTTATAAAATTTTATAAACAATTTTTTTTTTTTTGATTTTTATAAAAATGTAAATTTTTCCTTAATTGTTTACATGGAGTAAATAATTAAAGAGCGTGTTTTCATAAAGAATCTATAGACTTTTTAATAAACAATTTAATTAATTTTTTTCTATTTAATTTTTGTTATTTACATATTATTACACTAGGTAAATATTTGAAATTTTTATTTTAAAAAATTAAATCTGAACTTTTTCTTGAATTTGAACAATTTGTCAATTTTTACGCTGTGTAAATAATTCACTTTTTTATAAAAAATTATTTTAAAAAAGTTCTTTTAATATTTTTATGATATTTTGATTGAATTTTTTCTTACTTTTCACTTACTTTTCAAACATTTTCCAAGCAAGAAAAACTTACACTAAAAAAAAAAATACTTTTAAATTAACATCAACAATAGAACTTTACACAACAACTAAACATAGTGAAATGAAGCAACTAACGGTGTTGCCTTTAGTTGATTTCCGCTTCCGTATTTATTTTTTTTTTTTTTTTTTTTTTTGTAATAGAATGAACAATAAAAATAGAAAAATGAAACCACCTAAACATTAATTGTATTTAAAGTAATCAAAGTTCAATGTCAGGATGATAAAATACAAAGAAAGGAAGTGGAAGAAAAAAAAAAAAAGAAAAGCTAATAATAATAAACATATGAGCTAAAGCTAAAGGAATGATGACATATGAATTACTTTGGGCCACTCCTTGACAATTCAAACAGAATTTCATGTTTAAAATTACTAAACATTAAATTGATAGAATAACTGCATAAGATAACTCCAGTTAGTCCCTTTTTAATATTTTAAGGGATTTAATTTTAAAACCACCAAAAATTACATAACATTTATTAGGTAATCTTAGAGTTTTTTTCTTGTGAAAATAATATCATATAAATGGCATGTTAGTGGTCAATAATAAACTAATCACTTTTAAATAGTTTCTTAAGGAAATTAAAAATAATAGCGTGAGTTTTTCTTTATTTATAGTGCATTAGCCACTATCATCATCATCATCATCATCAACCAAAAACTCTTCACCTTTATTTTATTATGACATCACATTACCCACAACTTGGTAATATTAAGAAAACTTTGTTTAAAAGTTATAAAATATAAGAAAAACTTACCTCATCACAGCCTGCACAACGAGGTTTTAATAGTTCTGCATAATGACGTTCACAATAGATTTTATCCTCATGAACACAGTATGTTAAATCGACCAGCAATTCATTGCAAGTATTACAAGTAAAACAGCGTGGATGCCACATAACACTTTCCACAAATTTAGGAGCAGCTACTACCATCTCACCCACACTAATTTCACCATCACAATGGGCACAATGTTCATCATAGGGTGCATCTTTAACATAACCTTTAAATATCACAAATAAATTAAATATAAATTTAATTCTTTTATATTCATTTTTATTTATTTCATTACACTCACCTATGTCTAGTGCTATTTCATTACGTGCCGTTACAAAATCTTCATAAGAAGCCTCATGTAATTCTTCCAAATGTTTACAGTGTTCCAGGGATAAATCCTGTTTGGGCAATTGATATGAGATCTGTTGTTCTCGATAACGTGCACCTTCACTTCCTATTTTTGGCACTTTTTCCGTTGGCAATTGTTCGAAATAGCGATTGATACGTGATGAGACACGTATGCCTGGTGGTACCCAGGTATAGCCCAAATCACGTGGCTCAACACCCGATTCAGCTGGTGAGACAACTTTGAAACCCAAACGTTCATGTACGGATGTGGTTTGTTGTTGATATATGGCATGGGCTTCGCGGGGACATTTACAGGATTGGCAAGTTTTTCTAAAAAGAGAAAAGGAAATTATTATTAATTAAATAATAAAATAATTAAAATTTAATAAATTTTCTGTATTAAATTGTTTTATAAATCATTATTAAACTTTTTAAATTTTTCCTAAATTAAATGCATTTCTTTTTTTTAATAAATAAAATATTGTGTACAAATATATTTGTCACTCTGTTAACAGTATTCTTTAGGTTTATTTGATCGTATTATGTTAAATATTTGTATATTATAAATTATTTATTACTCATACGCCCTACTTAACGAAGACATTAAACTGTTAACCAACAGTCTGTTAAAATGTTGCTGTTAAAAAGCTTTTTTAATGTTATAATAATCAAGCAAATGTTATATTTGCTCAGGGATGGTAAATACAATACATTCATCATAAGAAGAATATAACTGAATTCTGTTTTATACATTTTATTCATTAAATTATTTTTATTATTAAAGAGAACTTTTTCATTATGAATTAATGAAATTAAAAATAAATATAATTTCAAATAAAAATAAACATAATTTTATAAAAATAATAATAATAATAATAATAATAATAATAAAATATATAACAAAAGTTTAAAAGATAAACAATTACCGAATACCCAATAAGCATTTTTACTGAAATTCAAGTTGATATCAAATGTATTTCAAGCCTTGAATCCAGTACCAAGCATTGAATTCAAATAGTATTACACTTTAAGTTTAATTCAATAGCATTCTCCAGTGAAAAGGAAATTAAATTCCAGTCAAATTTATTTTAATTGAAAATTTTATTTTTTTAAATTATTTTTCATGTTTAACATATTTTAATATTTGAATTCATGTCGGACTCCAGTAAAATTTTCCAAGGCTTGAATTTTTAAAATTTGTGTGCTTATTGGGTATATATTAAATTTTTATTATATTAACTCCTACTGAAGTTATCCTCTTGGTCGCTTCTGACCTTTTTCAAGCGGCTAATTACCCACCTCCAATGACAACCCCAAGGAAAAATGACAGGTTCATTCCATATAATGTTTCGGAACTTCCGGTCACTAGCCCTGAGAACCTGTCATGTGATTAATTTTGAACCGGTTCTCTTTACACTAAGTTATTTATAAGGAAGTATCGTTAAGAACTTTAATGCTTTTGTCATTCTTAAGTATTTTAAAAATATTAAAATTATTTTAAGTTCAGAACAAAATTTATTACTGTTATTCATATATAAAAAATTGTGTTTTTTTTTTTACTTGACATTTATTTCTACACAAAGAAAAAATATGATCCTTTAACCTCTCTAATGACCCACAGTGATTCCAAAGTGATTTTTTTTTTTTTTTGTAAATAATTCTGTAACTTGCAAACTTTTACAATTGATGAAACTTCGAGTAAAAACTTAAAATTTGAACTTTAATTGAAAAATAATGTTAATATTTGAAATTAAATAAAATTTTAACAAGTAAAGGTATAACAATATAATTTGTGCCATAATATCAATCAATAGACTTATTTTAAAATCAGGGATTAACAAAAGTTCTAGTTTTTTGTACTAAAATTCCCAAAATATCAATCCTAGAAAACCTACTTTAAAAATTTACATTTTTTATGAAAATTATCAGCCAGCCTTTGTAAAAGACGTGACTCACTAAATAATTTTTGTATGTTTAACCAACATTGACATTTTTCAATTTAAGAAAATAAATTTAAAAACTTTTTCAACATTTTTAAGGCTTGGAAATGACTTGTGAAAAAAAATTTTAATTTTTTGGAGTACATAATTTGTATATACTTTTATTTACTTAAATAAACAAATAATAAGAACATAAATTATTAAATTTTTATAATACAAAACAAAATTAAAATTATTCATAAATATGGTACTGACAAAACAATGGAAATATGGTCTGAAGTTTTGAATAAGTCAGTATTTTGTTGGGTATCCATTGTTTTTAAGTATTGCTTCACAACGACGATGCATTGAACCAATTAAAGAGTCAATAGTCTCCTTTGAAAGATTTTGCCATTTCCTTATAAACGCAGCCGATAAATCTTCCTTTCTGGTGTTATTTTGAGTCCGTATTTTTCGATCTACTATTTCCCATAGATTTTCTATGGGATTGAGATCTAGTGATTGGGCAGGCCAATTTAAAAATCTTACCTCATTGAATTGTAACCATTCGGTTACAACCCTAGAGGTGTGTTTGTGGTCATTATCGTGTTGGAATTTCAAAACTAGCGGAATATTTTCCACAACGTAGGGATATATTACATCGTTTAAAATTGTTCTGTATCCTATACCAGTCATAGTATCTTTTATAATATGAATTGCACCCATACCTTGGCCTGAAAAACATCCCCAGACCATAATATTACCACCATCAAACTTAACTGTCTTGTTAGTATATTTTGGGTCCAATCTCCTTTCCTTTGGTCGTCTTACAAATGTTCTCCCATCACTGCCTCTTGAATTAAATTTGGACTTATCAGTCCAATTTAAATGATATCTGGCAAATTGAATTCGACTTTAGCGATTATTTTAAGAATTGCCCTGCGGCTAACTGCTCGAGTACTAATTTCCAATTTTAGATTATTGACTACCTCCCGTGGAGTAATTTTTGGGCATATCTTAAACTCTCTTGCTATCAGAATTTTTTTTAAAATTTTCGAAACTGTTGACTTATTAATTGAATATTTATCACAGATAGTTTTTTGTTTTAAACCAACACTAAAATCATTTATAATTCTAATTTTTAAATCTTCAGAAATTTTGACTTTAGCCATTT